>PVKA01038387.1:0-20278 GCA_004027165.1 Ctenomys sociabilis | reverse complement strand
TTTTTTTTTTTTTTTTTTTTTTTTTTTTTTTTTTTTTTTTTTTTTTTTTTTTTTTTTTTGTCTTTTTGAGACAGGGTCTCACTATGCAGTTCAGGCTGGCCTTAAGCTCACTTTGTAGCTCAGGCTGGTCTCGAACTCACAACAATCCTCCTGCCTCAGCCTCCCGAGTGCTGGGATTACAGGCATGCACCACCATGCCTGGCTCAAATGTTCTTTTAATGATGTTCTTTTAATGATTAAATCCTCACTCTCAAGTTCACAAAGGAAATGAAGATTCCAGAGCATACACTCCTGGAAAGTGCATTTCAAGGTTGTGGCAGCTCATCTTCAAGCAACAGTCCCATTATTTTCTTGATCTCCAGGCTTTTGGGAGCAGGCTGAGGCACAGCATCACAATAGCTACAAAGGCAGATTCACAGTTTGTACAGAGCGCAGAGCCCCTTCTGCCAACTCTCTCCCTGACTGAGAGCCTCCGGAAGGATGAGGATGTGAGCTGCCTTCTGCCCAGGGAACTTCATAGGGATGAAACTTGCTGTCAAAAGGGCCTAGGCTTTGTTTTGCTGCCCAGGATGCCCACCAAGATTCCATGTTGCTAACTGGCTCATGTCCAAGAAGCTATTTAACTCCAACTTTGTGAGCGTTCTGTGGCACTTCTTGATTTAAATGCGAGTGTTGAAAAGCACGCTGGAACCCCTCAAAGGGTTTGCAAGGTTCCTCAGGTTTAGCTAATTGGATAGAAAGGAAAGCAGCCTTCACAACTGGTATAGACACAGCAAATCAGATTATTCAGGTGCTCCAACTGCAGAGAAAATTTTTCAGAAAGATGGTGACTGAGGAGTCTGATTTATGTTGAAAGAGATACTTTCCCTAAGGTCAGATGGAAGTGAAAAGAATTCACGGAAAAATTTCTCCCCAACCTTAAGCACGTGGCCTTTGAGTTGATGCTGTAATGAGGGATGGAGTGCTATTAAAATATACTGAACGTTTTAATGACTCTACTTGCAGTCAGCCAGGAAAAAAAAAAAAAAAAGAAAGAAAAACCGATTTAAAATCTGAAGAGAGGATTTTGCCAAGGAGATTTTAATGTCAAGGATATATGTGAAGCTAAAAATAAGGTGCTCAGGAGTATCCTAGCGAGGTGGGTGGGGCTGTATACATAATCAAATTAAATTATTCCATTTCTACTTATGGAAAAATCTGAAGGAAAAGTTGTCAAGAAAACATTTAGTCATATTTCACTTAGATTATGCTTTTAAGTAGCAAGCTCCAGACCTGTCAAAATAAGCCCAGAGCAGTTGCTGAAGGAGCTGTTGGGTAGACCACTGCTACAACATGAAAAAAAAAAAATAAAGAGCTTACAAAATCATCAAGCCTAGACAGTACTCAAGGGAACATAGGATTTCAGGAGTTAAAGGGGAAGTGTTCCTAGGTGTGAAGATTGGAGTTCAGGAACTGAGATGTAGAAGACAGCATGGAGCCTCCAGGGGAGCTAAAGCGTGGGGGGTCCTGACCCCAGCTCTCTGGGGCCTGTGACTTTTTATCGCTTTTTACCTGTCAGAGAAAGATCCTCTGCACTGTGACCTCACCCACTCCTGTGCTCTTCCCATAGGCAATTGTTGACATAGTGGGGCTGTGGGTTTAACTGCTGCCAGCACAGGCATTTGCAAAAGGACCACAGAGCACAGGAAATGGATGGGTTAGTCAGTAGTTTGGAGACCAACACCTTTTTGGAAGCAGCCGTAAGCTTCCAACCTGAAGCTGGCAAGGACACATCCAGTCTTGGTTGAATCTTTTGTTTTCTTCTTTAGCTAAAATTAAGAGACTTGTGGACAGACAGTCTGTTCACTTTGTCCCTTCTGCCTGTCAGACTCCTTAGTGCACCTCAGCCAGTCCCAGGGACAGTGCTCTATCTCCTGTGCTCAGGAGCTGACCAGTGGGAGGAGGGCTGGTATTGGCAAGGAGAGGACAGGTGTTTTCGTGGGCTGTGTGTGGACGAAGTGAGTGTGTACTGGCCGATACTTGTGATGCAGGTGACACAATGGCCAGGACTCCATGCTCATGAAGTGGATCCTGGAAGAACTAGCTTTGCCTCAGCCTGCCTCAGGCTAGATGAATTCTGGCTTGGACAGAAACTGTAGCTCATGCCTCTCGCTTCTCTCTTGGCAGGTCATTCTGGACTCCCATGAGTTTTGTTCCCTAAGGAAAACCAGAATAAGACAGCGAGGGAAACTAATTTGAGCTGATGCAAAAGGAAGGAGAGATGTTGAGCAGAAGCTCCTATAGGGATGGATTAAATATCAGACAACTGCTAATGTTGCCTAGAGAACACCTGACCTTCCTCCTCCATGACTCATCTATAGCCTTCTTTCCTAGAGCAGACCACAGAGAAAAGGGACTTCACAGGCCAAGATTTAAATGCTTCTACCAGTCCCATTTATGTAAGAAAACTGAGGCTTATGAGAGTAAAATCCCCAAGGTCACATATAGCTAAATGGCAAGGATGGAGCCTTGGCCTTAGATTTTTCTGCTATTCTGTCTCCGGTGGGTTTCTGTACATATTTCCCATAGAATGGACAGCAAAGATGCACAGCAGCAGTAGCTGCGAGAGGAATTTAATCTCAGCTTTGCTCTTAACTATTCATGTCTCTCCAGTGATGTCACTGGATCTTGTGACATCACAATAACTTTATGATCAGTAAGGTGGTGAAAGTCCTGCAGCATGGGGACCTTCCTGACACTCAAATGTCTCAGCATTAGGACACTGTGGCCTGTTGGGCACTTTGGAGTCGAAAGCATGCTCTGTAGCAACCAGTGCCCGATGCAGGTAAGTGACCACTGTACCTGCAGGGGAAGCAGATGGAGCTGCTGAAGACACAGTAGATGAGGGGATTGATGGCACTGCTCAGGGATGGCAGGTTCTGGATGATCACAGAGGCATAGAAATGCTCCTTGGTATCTGGAAGGAGGTCAAAGTTGTCCAAAATGTCAAACAGGAAGTATGGGCTCCAGCAGATGATGAAGGCTAGAGAGAAGAGAATCATCAGCATTATGGAGGTCACAGCTCAGGGGCTCTCTCGTCCCTGGCTGGAGTTTCAACCAGTTGTTCACCAGTACCTGCGATCTTGCAGAAACAGCGGGGCTGGAACACTTAGTTGTGTGCATTAGCATTGGTGCTGCACCCGCCTGAGCATTATATGGGTGTCTGTGCATAGCCTCTGAAGTTAGCATTTCCAGACCAGGTAATGTTCCTGGATCTTCTCTCTCTGTAAAGGAAGTTATGTGATTTCTACTGTTGTAGGCTCAGTGTTGAAAGACCAGGAACTTATGACCTTAGACAAATCCTCCCATCCAACACAATATTGCAGAAAACCCAGTCAAATTCCTTGCCAACTTTCTGGTGCCAGACATAACAGGGCATTTGTGCAGACAGTGCTCCTAGTTTTAGGGAGTAGCAGAGAGAAAGAATGATCCTAATATTTTCAAAACACAGTCCTGTTTAATCATTGTGTTCACAATATTCCCTTTCCTTTTCTGGTTGACCTCTGTCTCTCCCTCTTTCTGTTTCTGATTCTCCTGCTATATCTTTAGTATTATCCCCACCCCAGGCCCACACTTTTCCTCTCATAGTGGCCATCTTTATGAAGGGACAAGCTTTTCCCATAACTGTTTGAGTGGCACTGTAGCTTCTGGGAGATTTGGAACAAGGAAGAACTTGTGATGTCTAGGCCCCAGATGGTGGCAATGGCTACAACATTCAAATAGAAAAACCAGGGATCATTCCAGACTCTGAATGGGAAACTCATTCACTGTCCAAGAAGAGTAGTATTGGGTTCTGGGTTTAAAAATGCTTTCTATGTTTGTGTGTGTGTGTGTGTGTGTGTGTGTGTGTGTGTGTGTGTGTGTGATTATGGGTATGGTGTCCTCCTGCATGTTTCAGGATAGGCCACTCCAGGCAGCAAAAACTCCACCACATCCCAGACATTGTCCAGTGCTTAGCTGAACCTTCATGCACAAGAGAACTCAGTTTATAATTACTCTAGTCTCTTTTACATAAGTATGGAGACATTTTCCAGAAATACTGAATTTTTCAGAAATGCAGTTCCCTTATAAAGAGAGGAAGGATTACTGTGTTTAACTTGGAACTTTCCCAGGCTTTTCTCACCTGCTCAGAAAATCAAGTCACTGACAGTGAGATTGCTACGTTTTTAATGTCTCCATGAAAACACCTGTGTTGGCTTCCTCTGTAGCTGTTACCATGTCTCCGTGTAAACATCTGATGAATTTATTATTCTTTTAGTGCAGCACTCCCTAGCTAGTAACATATCAAAATGAGTACCGTTATAAAATGAATAATGTTCTTCTACTTTTTGGATAATTGTTTGGATATACATTTATGTTAAAACACATTGGCATGTGGGTATCTTATCACATATATGTGTCACTTGCATATGGTAAAAGTCCATTATAAAATATTTGTCCTAAAAAGGGCCCTTTTGGTCTGTCCACACTGCTGAACCCCTCATGGTCAATCCTGCTGCAGGCTAACCAGTAGGTTTTATTTTTATTTTATTTTTTTCCTGTATTTTAGGAAAGGGTCTACAGGGGGTTCAGGTCTCACTATTGGATCAGACTCATAGTGATTCTCCTGTTTACAGCCTCCCAAGAACTGGGATTACAGGTGTGTGTTCCATGCCCAGGCTAAAACCACCATGCCTGGTCTCCAGCTGCAGGCTGACAGGTATCACAGGGCTTGAGAATATGGATCAGGCCTACCAAAGAGTGCACGTGTCCAGTGCACTCAGTGTCCAGGAGATGTGAGTCTGAGTTCTGGGTGGGAAGGCAGGGAGTCTTTGATCTGCCTCAGACTCTGAGCACCACTTTTCAGTGCTGTGGTAAGTTGTGCCTGCTCTGCTCTGCTCTATTCTGCCTGTGCTGTGGTCTACACCTAGGCTTGGGGCTGAGTCATGATGCATGACTACATGGGGTCTGTTTGGCATCCTACAGTTGTGTTTTAAAATGGGTGTGGTGGGCTGTTCTGGCAATTTGACATGTAGCTAATGCTTCTTTGGAATTTCTAAGAGCTGCCAGAGGTACAAAGAGATGGCATTTCAGCTAAATAAAGGAATCAGAGGTCTTTTTCTTTCTTGCATGTTCTCATTCATTGGTTTATGCAGCAAGTATTGTGTCATATGTATGGGACCCTCAAGCAGGCCTTGGTGATAGTATGTAAATAAAACAAAAGCAAGTCATTGCCCTCATGGGTTTACTGCTCCATCATGGGAGATTGATAATAGAAAGGATGTGCACATATTACAGATGGATGGTAGATGATAGATAGATAGATAGATAGATAGATAGATAGATAGATAGATAGATAGATAGATGAAAGATGGATGGATGGCTAGGTAGATAAAACTAGGTATGAACTAAGAAGAAACACAAAGTCAGATGAGAGTAGAGAGGGTTGTTTAAGAGGACTTGTCATTGTCAGGGATGCCTGGTGATGCCATTGTTGGGATAAAAATGAGGTGGGAAGTAAGCTGTGCGTTAGGTGGCAATAGTGATCAGTGACTGTTGTTGGTGCTAAGAGCAGAGACAAAGGAGGAAGAAAGGGCAGAGGTAGAAAGGAGGAGGGGTAGCAAAGGGGCCACTGGAAGGATTAAGAGTGAGTAAATGTTTAGGACAAGTGGGACACTTTTCTGTTGTTCCCTTGCTTGTGAACATCAGGTCTGCAGAGAGTGTATCTTCAAGAAGGCAACTGGAAAACAGGGAAAACTGGGACCCAGCTTCAGCTACTTTTCTCCTAATTTGTTTTTCTCCAAATTATTCAATTCATGCTCCTGAAGGAGAACTATATTATTAGGAGGCTCAGGAACCTGATGTCAGCCCTTGGAGAAGCCTTGGAGAGGCCAGTGAGTCTCACACATTCCTTCACAAGCAGAGAAAGAAAGAAGTGCATAGATCCTTTCTTTGTTGCCTCACTTGTAGTTTGTTTTTGGAAGGTTTGTCCAGTTATTCAGCATAAGGAACAACTTTGCTTACCAAGAACAATGAAGATTCTGTACTTGATGGCCTTGACCTTTGCCTTTGAGATGAGCCCTCAATTATAGCTGGTGCACAATTTCCCATCTGTAGATAGAACAGGGTACAGGAAGTGTTGTAAAATGAAATGTTTAAGATGCGACAATGTTGGTTTGTGCCAACAGAAATATTTAGCAATAGACTTTCAGCTTTTGTGGGGTCAGGACAATGTAACATCCTATATGCCTACACCCTCTCTGGGCATTTTCAAAGTAAAGACAGCTCATGGCTGGTTGCCGGATATTGCTCATCTTGAAGCTTAGTGAAATATGCAGGTCTTGTGTAACTCCCAGTGTATTAGTCAGCATTTCATCACTGGAGGCACAAGACCTGACACCCACAACTCAAAGGATGAGTGGGTTAGTTGGCTCTTTGTGTCTCCCTGGGTTTTCTTTAATAAAAAACATCGTGGTGCAAGGGCCTGGCAGAGAGAGGGAAGCTGCTCACCTCACTGTGGCCAGGGAGCATAGCAGGGACAGTGTAGAAGGAGCCAGGGATTATATGTTGTCCCTAAGGTTACAGCTACACCACCTACCTAGACACGCCCCACAGTGTATGTTCCTAATGTAGGAAGCTCCTCAGCCAATCAGTTGGATACAGTCAAGTTTACCCAGTACAGCTAGACTCTCTGCAAACACAGGTGGCCAGAACTAGTTGCAACTGCAATTAGACTATGTGGCCACAGAGCCCTGAACCTTCCCCTGGGAGGGATCTTCTCTGAACCCCAAGCTATACTGAAATGCTATAGGGTTACTTCAGCAAGGTTGCTTTTTGACTGGTTGCCCCTGACCAACTAATATCTAACATATGTATTAGACATAGACAACAAAAGCATAAACCAGGGATATCAGAAAAAATGTCCCAAATCTGAGCCTGGATATGACTTCAGTTGTGCATAGACTGTCATCTGATGCTAAAACATTTGAGCAACTAATGTAAGAATCCACTGGAATATAGGCTAGATGAAGACAGAGATTTCAGTTTGCCAATTTTGCCAGTAATTGTATCAAATGATGAACATATACTTCCTGGCATACTAAGTAGGCACAGTATCCCAGGGAAAAAGTACAGGTAAAACCAAGGTTAACTCAGCAAAATAGAAAATAATGTGAGGAGTGTTGAAATGACAAATTATAAATATTGGCCATGGGACTACTTGATTCCAAGGAATTCTTTGCTACCAGAGCTCTGATAGCTCATGTGACACCTGTGGATGGACATAGGCCTGCCCTAAAGCACACCCTCGGTGACACAGCATGGACAAGATGACATCAGTCCCCTCACCTCAGCCAGTGGGTGTCACTGAATTGACCTCAGAGGGAAATTTCCAATGCCTATGGCAGGTAGGGAAGAGTAGTTGCACATTCAACAGGCCCAATGCAGTGCTCAGTTGCACTGTTTGTATTTGATGTTTGAAGTTTACTGTAATATCTATAGGAATGGATCCTAAACTTACCTTTGCTCTACTCACTCAGTCCTAACTGTTATCCAACCCAGGCTCATCCAGTATCTGCTAGGAGCTATGAGCTGAGCAGAAGGCTAGACTAGAGTTCTTACTGTCTTGGAGCTGTTAGTCCTGTAGGAAGAACATGCACTGTCCACATGTGGAGTAGGACTCATAGATGCTGACCAGCCTCCAGCAAGAGACCTCCATCCCAGCTCTGCCTAGGAGGCTTCTTGGGAGATGCAGAGCAGTAGATAAACTGGGAATAACAGGAAAGGGGCTTCAAAGGCAAAGACTACAGTATAAGCATGAGACCTAGGGAGGCAGAAGTAACCTCCTCAGCCAAGACATGCGAGAAAGGAGGGGAGGATGTGTTGGGACCATGGGGAGTCACTGTGTTTAGCTCAAACCTAGCAGCACATGAGGTGTGAGAGTGGAGAGAGTGGAGAACACATGGAGATGACCTTGAGTGTCTTTGCAGAGCCTGGTCTGGATCTCTGGGCAGCTGCTGCAGGCTGTGGATGCTTTGCTCACTCTGTAATGTGGACATTTCCTCATTGTAGCAGCCATCCTATTACCAGTAATAACAGAACTGGGGGAATTTTTAGGTAAAAAGAATGAAAATCCTAACAGTTAAATTTTTATTTCTTAAGTTATATGCTGCATAACATTTACAAGCTTTAAATTCTTCTTTGCATTCTCAGAATCATAGAATGTTGGCATTGTAAGGGAGTAAACACTTGAAAAACATCTATGGGAATAGTTCTCATCTGGGGGCCGTTGTGCTTTCCAAGGGACTTTGGCCATGCCTGCATGTGTCCTTTGGTTGTCACAATGTGGAACTGCTACTCATCTAGTGGGGACTGGCCATGGATGTGCTGTTCTATGAATTTGAGGACACCTCTCCTTCCATAATCACGAAGTCTGAATTGCTGAAGTTGTCAAATGTGAGAAGCCTGATTTCTGGGGTGACAGTTTTGGAAAGACCGGGCTTCAAGAACTGACCTCAATACACCTTCCAGCCCTATGTACAAATGCCTCTACCTGCTTATGTTCCCAACCTCAGCCCATTTAAAAACTGAGGCATAAAACATCAAACACACAGAACTACTTTGAATTTACATATGATGATGTATTTATGAGGCCAAGCTCCACATGGAGATATGTTACCTTGTTGGTTGGGAGGAATGAAGTTGTCATAGTATTACAGAAGGAATCTGAGCTTTTTATAGAGAAAACAGAAGGAACTTATATCTTAGTTCATTTCTTAGACTGTGTTGTTTAGATTGTGTTGTTACCAGTAAATAGCAGGAAACTATGAGGGTGGGATTATACCCATAAGGGGCAAGAAGATAACAGAAGATCAAATCACACCGTTTCAAAGTGTACTCACTTGCTGGTCCTAGGTAACAGCTGCCTCCTAAACAGAGTGAGTGATTCCAGAGACTTAGATGGTCTTTCAGAAATGTTTTTGCGAATGACATTTGTGCTACAAAATCTGTTTAAAGTGGAAACTGGAAATACCTTCCACAGGGCAACGAGGTGACAATATAATCAACCACCTGCCCTCTGATCTCTCAGTGAGTTTAGTGAAAAGTGTCTTTAATCTAACACTCCAGGAAACGCAAAGCCTCTAGCTTCTAAAGATGGCTCTTCAAAGAGAGCTGAGCTACAGAATGCCCGTAATTCTCTTTTATTGGTAGATAAAAGGATTATTTCTACTCAGGCCTTGGTACTGCACTGGAGTGAAAAGAAGCAAAATGCAGCTGTCACTGAGCATTAATGGCTCAGGCAACCTGGAAGTGGTGGGCTTTTGGTTCTGCACTTGGAAAGCCCAGTGACTTAGGCTGCCTCAGTGCCAGGGGCACCACTCGTGGGAGCTATCCCTGAAACCAAATCTCCAGATGGCCGGCTCTGGCTCTTTACCTTTCCAGGCCCCTTACAAAGCAACCAGGAGCCCATTCTTCATGTAGGATGACACTTCAGCCCAGAGTGATTGGTCTCTTGAGGTTTTAAGTGGAGGTAGGAGTCATTCCTGCACGATAGGGAGACCCACCTGTGACTCTATGATAAGGATAGATGGATTATTTAAAAAGAAGGAAGTCATAAACTAAAATTTTAAATCAAGCATGTTCATTGGTTAGATAACATATGTGCTTCAGGTTGGCTTATAAAATTAAACATATTTATGGTTTTTCCTGACCATTACAGTTTTTTCAAAATTAAAATTCATATTTGCTCAGTAATAGCCTTTTTATTTACAAATATAATCTGAATGCTCCTGGAAATCATCAGCTAACCATTTTTAGTGCATTTAACTACCTGTGCTTTAGCTATAGTACTGGTTATTGCCTTCTAAGGACTTCAAAGTTTTTTAACTTTCTAGCTTTTCTGGTAGACCCAAGTGGTGTCTCAGTGTACTCCTGATTGTCCTTGGCCTGGCAGTAAGCCACCCACTGAGTTCCTTCCATTGGCATTGTCCTCTGTGTACTCTCTTTATCCACTTGTTCAGCATCACTTGTGACCCTGGGATGTGGATTATTTAGCATCTGTTTTTTCCAGGATACCTCCAAGTCCTTCTGTCAGAAATAGAACATGGCCTCTCCCCTTGTTGCTGGTGTTTTGTTGTTGTTATGGGGCCTGCCGCAGAGATTCCTGAGTGCTCTTGGACTCATAGGTGTAATGTGACACACAGCCTTATCATTGCCAGTTATCAAAGAGTGGCTAGAGTTCTCTGATTGGAAGGCTCTTAGGTGAGCCAGAGTCACCCATCTTCTGTCATGAAATGCTACCTCTCTCCCAGCCATGTAGCTGGACATTCAAGATGAATATATCTTGAGTGCTTTTCTTGGGAGGTTTTTAACCCAGTACCAGCTGGTAGTCTTAGATAGATGTGAGGTTGTTATCAGATGAGTCTGCTTTTTCTGTACCTCAGTTCTACATCTCAGCAGAATCTAGGATCCTGACAGCCTGAGATATTTTCAGAATCAGGTGAATTGTTCACTAAAGCCTTTCCTTCTGGGTGTACAGCTGGACTCCATTTCCCAGATTCCCTTTAGGCAAGGTATGGTCATGTGACATTAAGGAAGACAGGAAAAACCAATGTCCACTTCTCCAAGAGGTAGATACTGACAGAGCAGGCATCCTCTGCTATTCTCCCCTATTTCTGCCAGCTGTGTGTTAAGGGACACTTTGGTAACCCTTTAGTAAAGGTGGCAGAATTTCCATCAACTTGAATGTCTTAATGATTGTGTAGAACAATAACCTTTTCTTTGGACTTCACTGTCAGTTTGACTTTAATTGAGTAAGGAAATATACTGTGATAATGCAATTGATAGCTTGGCTTTTACACTGCTGCTAGAATTTAGGGCAGGAATTGCTACATTCCACATAATGCTGTTTTAATGAAAACTGGAACATGTAGCCCTGGCTAAGAGGGCAGGTGGCAGGGGCCAAGGCTGGAAGCTGGTTGCCCTGGTGTTAGAAGAGCCACAGATGGTGCTGGGAAGGCAGGCTGCTGACCCACTGATCCCAGGCAAGGGATGAGGCAGTAAGCTGAATGTTAGCACATAAAGTGTATTGACTGGCACCAGCTGTGCTCAACATGGAACTGAGAAAAAAAGCCAGAAGATTAGACAAGGATTTGTTGGATTATGATAGAAATAAAAAGGACTTAGAGGAGGCCTTCAAATTCAGGATCTTAGACAGGTGCAAATACTGACTACTTATGGTCCCCAACAACCAGCTATACACTGCATGGCCCAATGAAAGGGATAATGTAAACAGCACTAAGACAACAGGAGCCTTTCTCTGGGTCACAGACCACAGCCAATGGAGCGTGCCTCATCCTCACATTAAATTATAACCTGCAAAGAATTTTAACTGGAAAATATCTTTTGGGATTTGTTCTTAAACAGAGATCAAGCTAAGAATGTGACCATTCAGATGGAATCAAGCTAACATCTATGGAGCTGAGAGACAGGATTGGGTATGAAAACAAACTAAACATAGACTTTAAAATTTAAAACTTAGAGCAACTTTTGACTGTAGTTGCTCTAAGACTGAATAGAAACAAATAGATGATAAATTTACTACAGTCTTGAGAAATTATGGTGCCAAATAAACCATGTGGTCTCCATCTTGCCAATTCCCAGGACTTTCAGAATTTTACCAATTCTGTGCTGGAAACTGATATTAAACCTGTACATGCTTCCTTGTCAATAAGATTACAAATCTTTTTCCTTGTCATTTCTGCTTTTCTTTTCCATAAAATGCTAGTTTGTATTTTACTGATTAAAAAATGTATTAGTATTTAAAAGTCTTTTCACACTGACTTTTAGTAGATCTTTATGTACTCAATATACTGATCTTTTTGGAGGCACTTGTATTGCAAATGGTTTCTCCTAGTTTGTAGGTGTTATTTTAGATGTTAACAGAGTTGAATTTATGCTTTTTTTGTAATTTAATTTAGCATGTATCTTGTTGAAGAAACCTTTCATAAAGATATCATTTTCTCTTTTGTTTTAAAGGTTCCAAAATCTTATTTTTTACATTTAAGCTGCTAGTTCCCATAGAACTAGAAATGCCTAGGAACTGAGGTGAAGATTCAATTTCATTTCTTTCCTTGTGATACTTTGACAGAAATTAAATTATCATACAGGTACAAGAAGGCTCTGAGTTATGAACACTTAAGTTGTCAACTTTTATAATCTCACTTTGTTGGACCATGAATGAGTCCAACTTATTTAGATGTTTTCCCAGGACAGAGCCAGTTCTAAAGTTGGGGACTTACCATATAGGTCTGTTTGGGGCTGTTTTACAGTATTTCTGTTCATCTACTGTTTGTGCCAGCACCATATTCTATACCAAACACTGGCATTTGGCCCAGCAAACCTCTCACCCTGTTTTACTTCTCCAGGAATGCCTGGGATGGACTTGGCTTTTACATCTTTTTATTATGTCTTCAATAAAGCATCTTATTAAGCTCAACAACATGTTATAATTCCCTTTTTATTAGAATTGTGTTAGCTTGTTGGTCAGGGTCTTTATGACACTGAATGTTATCCACAGATATTTATTATTGTTGGTTATTTGTATCTTTCTTTCTTTTTTTTTTTTTTTTTTTTTTTTTTTTTTTTTTTTTTTTTTTTTTTTTAGTTTCAGGGCCTTAACATTCAGTTCTGTCTCAGCCCTTTCCCTGGTTTTCATTCTCAGGCAATCTGGTTTAGTCACTAAGTTACCCAGGTTGGGTTTGAGCTTCAGTCCTGCTGCCTCAGCCTCCCAGAGTGCTGGGATTCTATGCATGCACCACAATGCCTGCCTTGGTATTTTTCTTGTGTGTATGTTTTTCAATGTGGATATTTGCAGAGAAGTCATATTTTCCCCAGTTACCAATGAGACAGCTGGTAGTGAGACTGTTTAATGGACTTTTTTAAAGTTTGTTAAGCAACAAAGTAAAATGAGTATAACCAAGTTCCTGATTCAGTTTTCTTGCCATCCCATTGCCCTTCATCTAGTTTAAAACTTGCAATTTGGATATTTCCCAGGTCACCTCACATCTGCCAGTCCATAATGACTGGACACAATTCTATGCAGATAAGTTATGCTTTGGCCAACAAGTGGATGTGCTTTCCCAGTCCCTGCCCCATGAAGTCAGGGTTCTAACTAATGACAACAGACACATTAGGTGTCAGGAACATATTCCTTTGAAACAACGTGCAAGCTTAGGAGCCCAATCTGCGTATTGCCCCATGTACTGACTGTGGAAAAGTGCCTAAATCATTTATGAATCAGTCCTTTTTCTTTTAGTCAGCCTAGGAGTGGGAGAAAACAATTTTTGCCAACATGATTGATTCTCACAGTAGGATGGTGTGAATTTCTCAGGCAGTGTTTACAAAGTGAGCTTCTGCTCACATGAATCATTACTTATGTCCCCTCGCTGATGTGCAATAATCCTGGGGGGGGGGGCATGTGCCTGGAGAGTGTAGGGTATTTGCTAGCCAACTCCAGAGCCACTTGGCTGCTGTGGTAGATAGAGAGTAGAAGAGGAGACTTGGGCAGCATGCACTCTTTTGAGAATGGAACTAACTTTGTTCCAGGAGGGCCCTGACCCTCCTGGAAAAGCTGCTAGAATGAGGTATAATGATACACAGTCCTATTGAAGAATAAGACCAGAGGGGAACATTTCCACTTCTAGTGTGGTAGTCATCATGCTACAGATCAGTTGAAGAAAATCTTTCAGTGCCTTGCACCACATCAGTGCTGGAAGCTGAGACTTTGGGGAAACGGGAATGTGCTATAGAAAGGCACCATGCGGAGGACTGGGAAGGGGCGGGCAGAATGTTTAAACCTCTCACTGACCCTCCAGCAGCATCTGTCCTGCTTGCTCTCCTGCATGAGTGGTGGTCACGGAAAGTGAGGTGCACTTAACTGCTTGGGCCTGGAGCTGTGCAGGGGGTGGTAAAGTTCAGATCTCAGCCACAGGCAGGGGGTCACAGGATGGGAGTTGGTGGAAATCACAGGAAAGGTTTAAGCTGACCTAAGTCAAAAGTACAGGAGGACCTCAAAATTAGGCCCTGTACTTACTAGGCACATGACCCACTTTTCAGAGTTTACAGATAGAACATCAGAATTTAGAGAAGCATTGTGGCAGAAGTGGGGAAGAGCACAGCAATAGCCTTGAGTTTGAATTTCTAATGAAAAGTTAGGCTGAGCATGGTGGTGCACACCTATAATCCCAGCACTCTAAAAGGCTAGAGCAGGAAGGTTATGAGTTTGAGCACAGCTTGAGAGATTTAGTGACTTAGGGTGACTCTCATATGTACATATTTGTGTGTGTGTGTGTGTGTGTGTGTGTGTGTGTGTGTTTGGATTTAAGCTTTTCTTTTACTCATTGGCTACCTCATACAGTGCTCTTCTCCCTGATTTAGGGAAGAAATCATGGCTTTTCTGTCCATCCTCTGGGCACTTGACTCCTGGCTGTGTCATGTGCTGCCTGAAGAAATGAACAAGTTACCTAGCCCTTGGACATGCTCTTCATCTGTTGCATAAGACTGTCAAACCTAGTCTCAGTAGGCATAGTGGGGATTAAGACGGGATGGAAAAGCTCCACAGGTGATACCAGCCACAGCCCTCTGCCACTGTGCCATGATGTCAGTAAAGATACTTTGTCATTTCAGTCTCCTGTGCCACTCCTGATGAGCAAGAGAGCACAGCTGCACTGAATGAAGAGTGAAACCCATAGGGCGCATGTCTCCACCCCACCACTTGTGGAGCAGGACACCAGTTCTCCATGCTCACTATGCCTTGGGAATCCTTGTGGCTGTCTCCCATTGCATGGAAAAATTAGCTTCACAGAGAATAAAATAAGCTTCATCTGATTCAGCATAGCTGCAAGCTCCAAGTCTGACTATAAGTGGCCTTCTAGGGAGTCCAGCCTAGCCCCTCACTTCAACCTCTTGGCTCCAGTGAACCTGTGCAAGTTTGCAAGGTGGTGCGACACATAGTAGCTAATGTAGGACAGGAGCCAGTTCTTTTTACTCAGGATATTTGGGTTCAGCCTTGCTGCCCTCATGTGTGCACATGTGGGTGTCATTGTGTCTGTGTAGGTATGCTCAGGAAGACTTGTGCATTGTACGTTTGGTGTGTGTATGTCTTGTTGTGTGAGTATGAACAAAGGGTCTTATCACAAAGTAAGCCTCAACCTGTAGAATTATCACTCTGCGATGCCTACTATTATAGCCCTCTCCCTCCTTCCTGGCTGGGCCATGCTGCATTTCTCTGGTCACAGGAGTCAGGCTGCAGAGCCACACCTGGGAGGCACAGCAACGTTCAGGTCTCACAGTTGTGTAGGAGGTGCCAGCACCCACAGTCATAGATATGGAATGGGGCTGGTGCACAAGGGCATCACAGACAACTGTGCTCAGGGACAGAAGAAAACACACATTCCAGTTCTTAACTGCTCATAGCCCAGGATTGCTCTGTGGACAGGCACCAGGGTCACCAATCTAAATGCAAGCCCATGAGATTGTCCCTCCTTGAGTCTGTGGGATGGTGTGTTATACTGGGGAAGTGGGATGCCCATCTCTGTCTTGTAGGTGTGACCAGCCAGCCTGAGGCAAGGGAAACAATATCTAGGCTTAAAGGCTGCTTTGGAAAACAGCTTGGTCAGCCCAGAGCCTTGCCTTCTGCTGGTTCTCAGGGAGGCCAAGCAGTGAGGACAGAGCTTTGGGACAGCTTCAGAGATCAGGTGACTGGCACCATTTTATAGATAATGGAGTAGGTCTGTAATCCAGAAGTCCAGAAAACCTTAGATCACAGTTGCCAGAAAAACCTTCCGGAGCAAACATCACGAGGAGCTGGGCCAGTGCCCTGGGTTTACCTGAGCATTGGAGGCCACTGGTCCCGACACTTTGCTTTTCATCCAGATGGTTTGGATCACAATGCTGTAGATGATGCTGCAGAGAGAGCAAAGGCTGGTGCATTCCTGTGAGTGGACATGGGGAGCAGATTGCCACAGCTTCCTCAGGGGACACAAGGGTCAGACCAACTGGCTTCCTGAGGGGACACAGGGGACAGATCACCCCACCTTCTGAGGGAACACAGGGGAGAGAACACCCTGTCTTCCTGAGGGAAAGAAGGATGCAAGGTCTCCTAGCCATGCTGTCCCTATCCTGGTTAAAAGGGAAGGTCCATGAAGATCTGAAGTGAGGAGGCTGGGACCTGGGCAAGGTAAGCAGTCCGGGTGGGAAGAGTGAAAGCATGACTGGGATCTGAGCAACCCTCAGAGTTAGTCTCCTGTGCTATGTGCTTGTGGTATGACTTTGACATCGGGCAGTCTTTCACGTGGTCCCTGTGCCTCAGCCCCCTGAATCTATGCCTGTGTATGACCTTTTCCTTTGAGTGCAGACAGTGCATGGACCTTGATCCTGATGAGTCCAGAGAGGTGCATGGGATTATTTAAGGTACAGTGCTTGGCTTGCCAATGTACTTGCCAGCTGTCATGAGTGCTTCAGTCTTGAGGGAACGAACTCTGCTGAAGATTGGAGGGACTTGTAAATATCTTTTCTCACTGATGATCCCCAGCCCAGCCCGAAGCAGCAACTTAATGGTCACTGTACCTAACTAGGGGCGCAGTTATTCCCTGTCCAGACCCCCAACCCTCAGACACTGCAGGCAGAACATGGATCCTTGAGTCACTAGATTGGGACCATTTGGTACACAGAAATAGCTAATAGAGGAGGCACCAAGCCTTAGCTGAGATTGCACAAGAGGGAGTGAATAATACCGATCTCTTGAAATTTTTCACATCCAATGGATTAAAATTTAGAGTGCCAAGCACTGTGCCTATAAATCAGTGAAGACTGAAAAATGCAATCTACTTTTTGGTCCTTCTTCCCTGCTTTTCACACCACATCACAACCACGATTGGGTGATAGAATGACCTGCGCTGGACGGGGTGTTAATGATATGCACACGTCAGCACACTGGGGACTCTGCATCTCCTTTGATGAGTATAAAATTTAGACCTTTTTAAATGTTATTTGACATTTCAAATTTAATTACCTAAGCTAAGAAATTTAGGGCAAAGCACTTTTTAAACTTCAAAACTGCATATTTTTTTTTCCCTCTTGAGGCTCACTAGTTAAAAGAAAAACACAAAATAAAACCTGAGCTCCAGTTTGCAGTAACTGGCAAGGCGTTAACTGCTCTTAATGATGGTTAGACTATAATTTAATTAATGACTGTTAAAACCCTCCACTCCCTCCTGCGTTTCCCCATTCTTGCTCAGCAGTCTTCTGTGAGTGCTCTGGGGAAGCCTGGGGCCTTTATTGAAATATTCTGTTCCTTCTCATATACCTTCCTGGGGTTTTTCTGTAATTTATATACCTTCATTAAGGGAAAAAAAAAAGAGAAGACAGTTATTAGTGAATCTTTTCTTCACCCTCCAGTCAAACACTTGTTAAATTAGGAAACCTCTTTTTCCAAGTAAATGAAATACAAGGCTAAGGTTGCAACCTTCAAGAAATATTAATGTTGTTTGACAATTATAACTCCCATATTTCATTGATCAATAACTCAGATATTTATTGACTGTCAACCATGCACACAATTGAAGAACTAAGGAAAGTCTTATGAAATAGAAATTTTGTTCTGCCTAGCATTATTCAGACAGAAACTAGAGAGCCAGGACCCAGTATAAGGTTGCTCCCATGTCCTTGCCCGCTGTTGCTCAAACCAGCCCACTTCCCAGGACTCTGGTGTCTGCACCTTGGGGCCTGGGCACATCCTTGACTTCTTTCTTGTTCAGCACAGCAAGGGTTACAGCTTGCCTCTTTTGGGTGACTCCACAACCTGGACCTTCCTGTCTATCTCTCCTCTTCACTATCAAATAAACAGCCTCTCTTTTTTCCTTTCATCACTTCTTTTATTGTAGTAAAAACTATATTGCAGTTACCCTTTTCACCATTTTGGTCTCAATTATGTATACTCAAAGTCTCCACATTGCTATGGGAACTTCACCATCATTCTCTAGAGCTTTTCATTTTTCCTGACTGAAATTGTCCCCATCAAACACAAAACCATGGTGTGCTCCACACCTTCATGGGTCACCCTGATGCATGGTCATGCTAGCCTCTGTGTCACCCAAATTCAGCCTTGGTGCTCTCAAAATGTGTTCCCCTTACAACCTTCTAAACTCTTGCCTGATTATTGCCACTATCTCCTTGTGCATCCACATCCCAACTCCAGTGCCTAGGCCACCACCAGAACTGTCATTCTCTGAATTAACTTCCCACTCCACCTCCCCATGCCCAGTCCCATTAGATGCCATCAGGACTTCTCTAGCACAGGACCCTGGCCTACTAGTCTTCTACCTTCCTTATCCTCTTTCTTCCCACTGACCCCATTGTATCTGGACACAGTTTTCCCCTTGCTGAGAAGCCTACAAAGCAGGCTGCCCTAGCCAGGCCTGCTGCCATGCACTCCATGTCCTGGATGGCCAGTGAATGTGTCTCAGCACCTCTCCCTTCTCTGTGACTGTTCTGCCTTACCCTGGAACCCCCTTCCATTCTTTTTCGGTTAATTCTCCATGGATCAGGTTTTTATGAAAACTTTCTGGGCTTCTGTACTCCCCATCCTTGGGTCCTGCATGGCAGGGAAATTTGGCATTGTATATCTGCATGAGAGTCAGGTCTAAAAGGTCAAGTGACTTACTGCTAGAAACATAGTAGTCCTGTTTCAGAATGGAGCTAAGGAAAATAATCTTTATTGGGTTGGATTTGATCTATTCTGTGTCTATGATGTCTCTTCACTCTCTCATCAGGTTTAGGTTTTCTGAAAACTAAAGGATTTCTTTCGTAGACATTTGGAAGCTGAAGGATCTCTCCATTGAAGAAAGTGCCCCTTCCCTGTAACTGGCTGTTTCAGTCTTCAATTATTAGAAGACCATCTAAATAAATGTGTATTCCTTTCCATCATTAATAGAGGTAGCAAAAGGTGTTAAGGGATGGGGAGAGTCTATCACCACCAGAGCCAGGTTCCTAGGACTGTCCCAGGAGGATAGTGAGGTTGACTCTTCAGTCTTTTGTTTTGGACCAATTATGAAAATTAACCAGGAACTAATGTAGGGCCCTCTGCTCATATCCTTAAGGTTCTCAGAGGGTCTGCACAGGGTTGGAGCTTGAAGCTTGCCTGTTTCAATCTAGGCATCAGTGGCCATCAGAGCCAGATGGGCCTGTGGCTCCATCTCTGCCCATGGCCATCCTGATGTCCCTGAAACTGGGGATGATGCCAGATGTGCTCAGGAGATCCCACTGGATCCTGTGCTCTGTGGAGTAGTGGGCTGGCCAGACCTCTCAGGGAACCTTGAGAAGGCTTCCTGGTCAGATCAGTCTCTCTCTTCATTCATGTTCACTTCCAGGTGTGCATGTTGACACCATCTACTTTATTTGAGGACTGGTTGAGCCACCATGAACACTATAGAAGACAAGCAGAAGAGGTCCTGGCCTTCATAGAGCCCACAGTTTATTTGGCATGACAATGATAAAATGAAGACATAATAAATGATTGAAATGAGATAAAGCACTATGAAGATACAAGGTAAGTAGAACAACAGTATGGTAAGTGGCTGACTTGCTCCAGGGTCTAGAAGACCATTCCCAGGAGATGAAATTTCAGTTAAGATCAAAGTTCAGGCACTGTTCAGTACATATAATTGGTTTTAATTCATGATAGAGAAGAAAAATATATGTGCATATGCTTTTATATGAATTAGACAGCCTTGGATTAGAGTCCAAGATTGGTGCTTACAGCACTGCCTCTGAGGACCAGGGAGGGCAAGAGGGAAGAAGAGCTCTACCTTTCTGTCCACGCTCTTCTGTACATGCACATGGTCTTCTCATGGTGGCCCTGGCTGCAGGGTGGGGACCTGGTGAAAGGCAATGGCAAGCATGGAATGTATGTCCACAACCTCGTTCTTGGACTTTTCTCCAGCTGTTTATGTGGTATCATGGCTGATGCTAGGGCAGAGGGAAGGACCTCAGAAGACTACCATGGCATCTGGATGAGGATCATTGACATGGATCCTGCGTGTGTCACCTGTCGGTCCAGCACTTAATCAGGAACATCAGGGATGAGCCACCACCATTCAGCCCTGCTGTGTACTGGTCCCTCTGCAAAGAACTTTCTGTTCTGTCTCATTCATTTCATCTGCTGATGTGGTGCTCTGCACAAGATGTAAAGGCCTTATATATA
>PVKA01038386.1:5000-20252 GCA_004027165.1 Ctenomys sociabilis | reverse complement strand
TATTTTTTATTTTATTGAAGTACAAATATCAATCAGACAGTTTCAAGACACCTTAACAAGACATTCAATAAATTAATACATTGCAAACTGTTTTCATGATGTTTTGGTATCATACAAGGTGTATACATGATATTATATTTACAGATATTATTTTAGCAGATGTCTCTTATCAGTAAATTAAGAGTAGCTGCTTACTTATTTTTTATACCTGAATTATATCAAAAATTCAATAATTATTTTCCTAGTGGATGACCACAGTACTAGAAGCCGACATAATATTCTGTCCAACCACCATTAGTGCAAATCTTGCCTCTCATAGGATTATGTAGAAGCACAGCGTTATCTATCCCAACTGTACTGTCTATACACACACATCATGATTCTTCCTTTCTATACCCCTTCCTTTGTCTACACCTGTCAGAGATGGGCACTCCATTGTCATTCAACTAACTTAGGTGCTTGAACTCGACACCACAATCCAACACAGTCCAGCATTCCACAGCAATAGTGAGTTATTCAAAGAAGTTGTCGACCATAGCCATTTACAGCTCAGCTTAATATTATGGCCCCACGATGTATACTTCATTTTTATACTTTTCTGCTGGATGGTTAAGTTAGAGTCAAAATGGATTAAAGATCTAAACATTAAAACAGAAACAATCTCCTGGAAGAGAAAGTAGGAGGAACTCTTGAAGACATAGGGGTAGGTAAAGAGTTCATGAACAAACATATATTTGCACGGGAAGCACTTGAAAGAATCAACAACTGGGATCAATTCTTCTTAAGGAGCTTCTGCATGTCAAAAGAAATTGTCAACAGAGTGAAAAGACAACCCACAAATTTTGAAAAAATCCTAACTAATAAGCAATCAGACAGAGGACTACTGTCTAGAATATATAAAGAACTAATATATAACAGGGCCCACAAATTTAAAGACCCAATTCAGAAATGGGCATCTGAGATGAATACATACTTCTCAGAGGACGAAACTAAAGAAGCGAATAAATATATGAAAAAATGCTCCACATCGCTAGTCATCCATGAAATGCAAATAAAAACAACACTGAGATACCATCTCACTCCAGAAAGAATTGCTATCATTTTTTTTTTTTTTTTTTTTTTTTTTTGAGACAGGGTCTCACTGTGCAGTTCAGGCTGGCCTTAAGCTCACTTTGTAGCTCAGGCTGGTCTCGAACTCACAACAATCCTCCTGCCTCAGCTTCCCTAGTGCTGGGATTACAGGCATGCGCCACCACGCCCGGCTCAAGAATTGCTATCATAAGGAAATCAACCAACAACAAATGTTGGAGAGGTTGTGGGGAAAAGGGAACACTTCTCCACTGCTGGTGGGAATGTAGACTGGTACAACCAATGTGGAGGTCAGTGTGGAGACTCCTCAAAAGAGTAGGACTAGAAATCCCATTCAAGCCGGCTATCCCCCTACTGGGAATTTTCCCAAAGGATCTGGAAACATTGTATCATAGAGAAATATGTGTACCTATGTTTATAGCAGCGCAATGTGTGATAGTAAAATCTTGGAAACAACCAAGATGTCCATTAGCCTCTTTCTGAACAAAGCCTGATCCACCTAGCCATCCAGTCCCTCAACTCAAAGCTTCATGTGCTATTCAACATTCCTTCTTTTTGCTGGGTACAAGTTGCTAATAAATTTTATACATCATCAAAAAGTCCCCTAGCTTAAGGATTCTTTCTTGTTCTGTATTTTGCAACTTTTGCTCCACACTGTAAAATCCTCCACAAGTATCCTCTCATGTTGTGACTGACTTGTGCATCACCAGTGTTTCTAGGCCACACCTTGGCCTCCCAGGAGCACTCAGGATGGCCCTGTGGCTTCTCTCATGACAGCTTTCACACCAGGGTTTAGCTCAACTCCCATTCTGCCACTCTTCCCTGCTCTAAGGACAAGTTCTATGTGAAGTGCCACTTCCCACTCAAAGGTTACTTCCATATTGCTGTCAGTAGTTCCTGTCTCTGTAGTTCCTGTGTCTGGCTGTCTCCCTCCCTCCCTCCCCATAGTAATAGGGATTTAACTTTAACCCACAGCCTTCTGGCTGAATGCTTACTTTTCTTTTTGAGGCAGTGTCTCACTAAATTGCCCAGGCTTGCCTCAAGCTTGTGTTCCTTCTCCTGTCTCCATCTCCCTGGGCTGAGATTACAGGCACATGCCACCATGCCTGGTCTCACTTTTTCTTCCCATTACCTCTCTTTCATCCACAGCTCAGAGAATATGTTGTTTCACCCTCTTTGTCACCAACAGTTCTATAAATAATTACAATCCCACCTTAGATCATCTTTAGGATTTGCATTTGAACAGTACATTTGTTGCCAGACATCTGACTTGCATAGAACACAAATGGCACTTAATACTCACAGCCCCCGCTATGTTGAGGTTTCCCTTCAAGCCACTCAGATTATGCCCTTCTTTCATACTATTATGCCTCTAGTTCCTGCCCCTTCTCCTGCTGGTAGAAATGTAACAAAAATATCTATACCCACTGCCCACAGGGGAGAGCAGGCCAGTTAAGAGGCTGGTACTGGATTTGTGAGAAATAAATAAATCAAGTTTCTAATTTTCCCAGGATGCCCCCCATACTTGTATCAGGACAGCAAACCCTCTAGCTCTCACTTCCACTGCTGAAAGAACAGAATCAGGTTTTGGCTAGTTAGCTTTCTAAAAAGCTAAATAATGGATTTACTTTGCAATTTATTTAGCTGCACAGCCACAATAAAGTCAGTCATAGCTCTTAGTCTTAGTTTCCTTGTCTTTCTTATTTCTTTTTTATTGATATATAGTGACTATGTTCATCATACAGGTTATACCTATACATGACATAATTTGTTTCTTTTAATTCCCCTTCCCCTCCCTATTTATTTATTTAATTTTTGTTCTGTATTTAGGACAGAGTCTATAGGGTCTCACTACATAAATCAAACTGTAGTGATTCTCCTGTTTTCAGCTTCCCAAGTGCTGGGATTGCAGGCACATGCCACCATGCCCAGTCTCAGTCGCAGTCTCAGTGTGCCCTGGGGATGAAACCCCCGCTGCTGCACTCTGCCTAAGCTAGGCACTTTGTTTTTTGTTTTGTTTTGTTTTTGTTTTATTGAAGTACAAATATCAAGGAGACAGTTTTAAGATACCTTGACAAGATGCATTTGATAAATTAATACATTGCAAACTGTTTTCATAATGTTTTGGTATCATAGAGGGTGCATACATGATATTATACTTACAGACATTATTATAACATATGACTCTTATCAGTAAACAAAGAGAGTATAGCTGTTTGTGTATCTTATTTTTTATACTTGAATTACATCAAAGATTCAATAATTAATACTTTCTACCTTGTTATTTTCCTAGTGGTTGTCCATAGTACTAGAAGCTGACATAATATCCTGTCCAACCACCATTAGTGCAAATCTTGCCTCTCATAGGATTATGTAGAAGCACAGCATTATCTATCCCAACTGTACTGTCTATACACACACATCATGATTCTTCCTTTCTATACCCCTTCCTTTGTCTACACCTGTCAGAGATGGGCACTCCATTGTCATTCAACTAACTTAGGTGCTTGAACTCGACACCACAATCCAACACAGTCCAGCAGTCCACTACAATAGTGAGTTATCCGAAGAAGTTGTCAACCATAGCCATTTACAGCTCAGCTTAATATTATGGCCCTGAGATGTATACTTCATTTTTATACTTTTCTGCTGGATGGTTAAGACCTAGATAGAGCAAGACTTATATACCAACACATGTACTTTATGTTTCTTATGAGGTCAGTGAAGTCCCCTCAGGGTTTATCTTGTAGTCCTGTACCTTATTCTGTAGATCCTTTGTCTGTGTCATCCATGTGGATGAGTCACGGCCAATGCTTGACCATTTTGCTCTCTGTGAGAGCCTGAGAGAACGTTTTCTCTCCATGTGACTCTCCCCAGGCACACTATAGAACTTCAGTCTCCTCTGTGGCTCCATAATCTCCTTGTTCAGAAAATTTGGAGCTCAACTGAGTTTCATGATGTTGCAATACAGGTTCTCCTATGTCCTGAGTCTTCGCTGACCTTGAAAGGCTAGGGCCAAAATGTTGGCTGGCCTTGTGGCTCTTCTATTTCTCCAACTTTGATCTGTGAACTTAGGTTGTTAACCATCCAGAAGAAAAGCTGATTAGTATAAGCTAGGCACTTTGGTTCCCTGAGCTATCAGGCCAGGCCTTCCCCTACCCATTTATAAAGGGTTGGTTTTCCATGTTTGTTGGCTTTTTTCTCAATTTTTTTTACCTTTCCTTTTTTCCTATCCCCCTCCCCTCCCTTGTTAAATGGGGACATGATAATATCAATCTCACAAAGTTGTTCTGAGGACTAAATAAAGCGTTGTAGATTTAAAAAAATCTTTGTCAGCTATAAGGCACTATGAAAATGTTATAATGCTTGGTCTTTTTATTGATACAAAAACCAATTTGATTCTAGTACCTATGTTAATATAATACAAATAATTCCTACATCCCATACCTTATGTCAAGAGCACCATTACTTGGTAATACCACTTCTATACAATCGTCTACCATAAATACTCAATAGATCTTCCATAAGAAAATGAGATTAAAACAGAGCTAACGGCTTAAGGTTCATCACACCAAGAAAATCATTTTGGTTTCTTGAGTTGGTGGGGGGCTTTGAGGCAGAGTCTCACTATGTAGTCCAGGCTGGCCTTGAACTCCCACTATGTAGCCAAGGCTGGATTCAAACTTGCGGTAACCTTCCTGCTTCAGGCTCACATGTGCTGGTAATACACCACGAGGATTGCAGTGAGTATCCCTTCTCACAAGTGCCCACTGGGTGCTAAGACAATGATGGGCACTGTGGGGGACACAGATAACCATTCCAAATGATTAAAAATGAGATGGCCCAGAGGAACAATGATAGAACTCTGGGCACCACCATCAACAGTGGTTTTAATTCTAACCCATCCATTATGTATCTAAGTTCTGGTACCAGGCACTCCTTCTCTTATATGAAAGAGACAAAATCTGCTCCCTACCTTGCTGAGGACCTGGGCCTGGTCCACAGGCAGTACGTCCTGCTCCACCAAAGCCTGATTCTCCAAGGCACTGGCCGCTTTCTGCAGATCTTCTGTGGCATCCTTACTTCTTGGAGATACCATCTGTGTCCTCTCAGAGGAAGAGAACGTGTCAATTAAGGGTTACCAGAAATAAAACAATGTTCAAAGGACACCCCCACTCCTACTCTGCCTTCCTCTGCACTTAGGTCTGTATGAACTCAGCTGACAACCGCCAAGGACAGAGTAGGCCCACAGTGTAAGGACACAGGACTGACAATGCCAGGCCTCAGGCTGTGGAAACCATGGTAAACACACACACAGTTCAGTCATCTGAGATGGGCTCCAGGTCTGATTTTTCTTGGTTGTTATTCCTTTCATTTAATTTTAATAGAAAAAATAAAAACTGCACATATTTATGATCTACAATATGATACCTTGATACATGTAAACACTGGAATGATCAAACGAGGCTAATTAACATATCCATCACCTCATGCACTTACTTTCTGTGTCATAAGAGTGTACAAAATCCATTCTTTTAGCAACACTTTTTTTTCTTTTTACTTATTTATTTACACTGACACAAAACTACTAATTTATGGGTACAACGAACTGCTTTATACCTGTAAACAGTGTAACGACCAAGCCAGAATAATTAGCATATCTATCACTTCAGATACTTATTTCTTTGTAGTAAAATATTCCAAAATCTTTTGGTGACTCTCAAATAACTATCTGTTAACTAGAGTCACTCTACTGTGCAAAACTTAAGCAAGGAATGATAATCACAGTCCATAACTTGACTCACAAAGAAAAAATCTCTAACAGCTAAAAGAGGAGTGTGTTTTTATAACAAATAGCTGGGTTTCAGCCAAACACAAAGAGCTGAATTTCAACCAATCCCAAACCCCCAGGGAATCAGGCCATGTCCAACCAAGGCAAAGGCCTCACCATAATAAATCCTGTTATTTCTGTAATTCATTTCTTATTCAGCACGGTGCCGTAGGTACACAGCAGAGTTCTCTGAACCCCTTTCCACTTTGGGTGCTGCCCAATTCATGAACTGTTTCTTGCTGAAGCTGTTAAGTTTGTCTAAAGTTTTTCTTTAACATAAAGAGCACTGTAATACTAAAAATGCAAAACACCCAGAAGAGCATTTGTTTTAGCAGAATTAGCAGGTTTATATCCTCTATTTCTTTTTAGGACGTTTATTTCATGATTCTTTGTTTTTAGTTGCTGGACTGTCCAAAATGTCAATCATGGTTTTCTACTTTCTTAGTAAAGAAGCTTAATGTTATCCCTGATAAACTTCATAGATCACACTGTCATCCTCATTCTTGTACTCTGAACTATCCTCTGAAACTATCTTGGTCAAGAGCAGGGGGAGATAACTCAGTAGAATAAGTGCCTGCCTGGTAAGCACAAGGTCCTGAGTTTAATCCTTGGTACCACCAAAAAAAAAAAAAAAAAAAAAAAAAAAAAAACCTATCAGGAGCCAGGGAGGTGGCTCAGTGGAATAAGCGCTTCCCTGGCAAGTGCAAGGAACTGAGTTCAATCCCCAGTTCTGGCAAAAAAAAACACACAACTATCTTGCTATCTTGAGAACTCTCTTCTTTTGAATCTACCTGATTCATCTCAAATAAAGCCAAATTCATTGGTATAGCTTTGCTCAGAACCCCATCAATATTTTCCATGTCAACTGACCAGGAGAAACAGACCCCATTTGTTTTCTGAATTTTTCTATCTGAACTGCCTGAAGACTAGAGGTTTTTCTGGAATTAAGCTTGGAGTTGATGACTTGCCCCATACATCTCCTCACCCACGGTCAGTGGCTCTTTGCACCCTGACACCCTCAAGCACTCCAGGATGGGCACCGGAGAACTTGGGCTGGAACAAGACTCCCTGAGGCCCTCCATGTCTCCAAAGCCACGTCCCAGCCATTTTCAAGTATGAAATATATTAGTACTAACAAGAGTCAGCATGCTTTGCAGAGATCTCCACAACGCACCACTCCTGCCTCACTGAAATCTCACAGCCTTTTTTTTTTTTGTCTCTTTTTGAGACAGGGTCTCACTATGCAGTTCAGACTGGCCTTAAGCTCACTTTGTAGCTCAGGCTGGTCTCGGAACTCACAACAATCCTCCTGCCTCAGTCTCCCGAGTGCTGGGATTACAGGCATGCACCACCACGCCCAACTCTCTCAGCCTTTGAGCAGCACCTTTGCTTAAAATTTAAGACCTGTAACCACCATTCTGCTCTCTGCCTCTGAGAGTCAGCTTCATTTCCTAGCAAACCCATGCCCATTTTTCCATACTGAATTATAATGAAAGAAGAACTAGGTTCCCAAATTGGTCCTGCACACAAAGCCACTGGATAGAAGCTAAGGGGAGGGCTCCCTATGGCAGATGTTACCACCAACACAAAAGAAGTGCCAAATGATTAGCAGTTCTCCCAGGGGCAGGCTGTGAACAGTCCCCTTTCACACCCTATCTCAATCCACTCCCTGAGGAATCAGTTTATTTTTCCTCTCAAGCACAACTATAAAAACAACTTTGTGGTCAGGTGATTTTTGAAGAGGTAAGAGAACAATTTGTGTTTTCTTCCTTTTCCCCTGGCTTTAGAGAAAATAGAAAATGAGTTATGGACCAGGACTACAGCACAATCCCCCAGGGCTTTTGAAAATCTATTGCAAATAAGAGATTATAGGGATTTTTTTTTTTTTAAGTATTAAGAATTCACTGAAAGAAAGCTTCTGCCTAAGAGGGACAAGAGGTGGCCCAGAAAGTGGGTTGCAAAATCTCGGAAAATGTGGAATTTTGTTTTGGCAGAACCGGGGATTGATCTCAGACTCTTGTGCTTGCCAGGGAAGCACTTATTCCACTGAACCATCTCCCCAGCCCACCAAGTGTGGAATTTTTTAGATTAGCAATAATCAAAGAATGGTCAGGGGAAGCCTGAGCTTTAGGATCCTTCAGGGCAGGCTGCAATAACAACACTTTTTATTCTCATTCCCTCAAGAGCATGGAATTTTCCAGAGACTACAAGAATGTGGTATCACAACAAGATAGAGCCAGAAGCAACAACAGGTTCTTAATATTTTATTTATTTATTTATATTTTGGCAGAACCAGGGATTGAACTCAGGTCCTTGTGCTTGCCAGGGAAGCATTTATTTTGCTGAGCCATCTCCCCGGCGCCCCCTTAATAATTTTTAAATATAAACATTTAGACTTACTTCACACTTACATTTACCATTTACTTAAGGGACTCTCTCTTTTTCCTTATTACCATCAATAAAAAAATCATTCCCAGTGTATAAATATAGTAATGGGCTTGGAGAGATGGCTCAGTAGAATAAGTGCTTGCCTGGCAAGCACAAAGGCCTGAGTTCAATCCCCGGTTCCACCAAAAAGACAAACAAATAAATAAATAACTTAATCTTCAGGCAAACAGAGCCAATATCCAAGCCATTCCAACCTACCCCAGGTCAGTCAGTTCGGGGTGGTGACTATGAAAGCAAGCTATAGGCTGTTGTTAGCCCACTTATTTTTAATGGTGCTAGATTCTGAAATCCCAGTCTATTTCTGATCTTTATTTGCAGTGCTGGGGATCAAACCCAGGGCCTGTGGGCACAAAGCATGAGCTCTACCCCTGAGCCCCAGCCCCAGCCCCCACTGCTGTTATCCTGGCACTTTTTATCTGTCTCCTTCAGTGCAAGCAGGCTCGATGCCAGGGATGTGGCGCTGCTCCGTGCACAGCAGCCGCAACCAAGAATGTGCACGGAACACTCGGGTCATCTGCACAGTGACGTCATCTTCTAGAACCCCTGTTTTATTCAGGTTGCCCCCGTGACTCTAACAGTCCTCAAACGCTTCACACAACCTTCCGCTTTATAGTCCATACTCGCTATGGCCTCTGCTTGGAGTATTCTTCCTCTGATTAACCATGGTTTCTTCCCTCTGCTCTCTGCTCCGTTAGCACTTGATGAGAAAAATTCAGAGATGTCCACCCACAAACTCAGTCACTCCTCCCTGCTCTATCACTCTCTGCTTTTTTGTTGTCTTGTTGTTTTTTGTTTGTTTGTTTTAGCAGTACCAGGGATCAAACTCAGGACAAACAGGGTCTCTATACAGTCCACGCTGGCCTTGAATTAATGGTCCTTCTGTCTCAGCCTCTAGAGTGCTAGGATTATAGGCCACGCCCAGCTCTGCTCTCCTTTTCTGTAGAGGGATTTTTTGTTTTTCTTTCTGAGACAGGATCTTGCTATGCAGCTCAAACTAGCCTTAAGCTCACTTTGTAACCCAGGCTGAACTTGCAATGATCTTGCTGCCTCAGCCTCGAGTGCTGGGATAACAGGCATGCACCACCGTGCCTAGCAGGGCAGGGATTTTTTTTTTTTATCTTTCCATGGAAGGCGCTGACTTCTGGTGTCCCCCATCATGTGGGGCCCCCTGTTAAGTAAGAGAATAACACAGCTTACAGGTGATCACAACTCAAGAGTCCACGAGTTATGCTGTGCTTGTTTTCTGCCTGCTTCTCCACTAGAATATAAACTCGAAATATTCATTTGGGGTATATTCGGCACCCAGAACAGTACTGGGTACATAGAAGGCAAATATCTGTTGAAGAGATAAATAGCAGACACACAGAAGTACTTATTGAATGAATAAATGATCATGTTCATTTTTATTTGGGACCAAAAGAGGGATTTTGGATTGGACTACTACGTATGATACTGGGAAGGGGAGACTACAACAGTTATTCTGGATCATTAGCCTGATCTTACTGTTTATGGCATCTAAAATTGGACCAGGGGTGTAGTTCAGTGGCAGAGTGCTCGCCTCACACGTGCAAGATCCACAGTTCAAAGCCCAGCACCAAAAAAATAAATAAACACATAAATAAATTTGAAATCAAATCTCTTTGTTGCATGTGTATACTACTTTAAACAAATATGGAGCTCAGTGGCAAAGTGCCTGCCAGGCAAGTGCAAGTTTCTAAGTTCGAGCCCCAGTGCCAAAAAAAGGGGGCGTTCTCTCTCTCTCTCTCTCTCTCTCTCTCTCTCTCTCTCTCTCTCTTTCTCTCTCTCCCCTCCCATATATATATATATACATATATACTTTTTGTTTTCTTTTTTGAGGCAAGGTCTTGCTATACATTCAAGCTGGCCTTTAACTCACTTTGTAGCCCAGGCTGGTCTCAACAAGTACTAGGATCTTAAGTGTATGCCACCATGTCCATCTTATAAAAAATATTTTAAACTAGACATGCTACAGCCATATAAATTTAACATTCACATTTGCATTTTACTCCAGAGAATTAATGAAGGGTATTTGGGACATAGAAATCACAAACCACTTGATGCTGGCGATAAGGCACGGAGAGGAAAAACCTCTATGTTAAATAAGCCTTCTTGTTTGTGCCAGCAGGAGACCAGCCCAAATGCTGAGGAGAGCCTGGCCAGCCAGAAAAGTCAGAATGTTGTATTGTTTCCATTTCCAAAAGATGTAAAACACAAGCCCTAAGCTTCCAGAGCCCCACTCTTTGGATTTTTTTTTTTCCTCATTTATAAGATATTAGAAACACACCTTTAAAATTAAATCTCCTTTTGTCTAAGAATACATTTACAAGGGTAAAATAGTTTTGTGCCAAAACTTATCCTCCTAAAAGCCTTTATAATCAACAAGTACAGAAAAGGAACAGTGACAGGAAGACAGAAAAAAAAAAAGGAGCTCTCCTCAGGGAATTCAAGGAGGACATGAACTGTTTTGCAATGGCAAGCAGAAGCACTAAAGGACACCCAGGATGTGGAGGCAGATGTATTTACCTTGAGCCCCAGGCACTGGTCAGGGTCATTCCCAGAATATCAGCTTGGATCTCTGGTGATCCGTGGCTTATATGAGATAAGCAAGCAGGAAGTTTGGGGATTCGTTTATACAATGGGCAGCATAGTGGCCAGCTATGCATCACAGTGACTAGCCATTTTTAAGAGACAGTAGCAACCGGATCTGGAACAAGAACTATTACCTGGGCAAATAACAAACTGAAGTATACTGGCTGGAGGGCGCATTTGCAGCTTGTTTCACACAAGCAAAGCCTTCAGGAAGATTTTCATATAGTAATCTAGTAGCTCTACGCACGAAAGACAAAGCCCTATATAGCTAATCTCATATTGATAGCTATGAGGCTAAGCTATAGCTACAGAAACAAGCAAATTAACTCAGTGTTCACTTCCTCATCTTAAAAAAAAAGTTATACTTAGTTCACTGGAGCTATTAGAGAGGACAAAGAGATCATACACTTTAATATCTAGTAAAGGATATAGCAAACAGAAATATCTGATAAAAGTAACTTTTATTATCAGAAAGATACTTCTTTCCCCAATGCATTTATTGCTATTAGAAAACTTCTACAGGTGCTTTGTTCGAAGCAGATGCTTGTTCTTACCTGTGAGGTGAGGAAGGCGGTGCTGGATCAGAGGCAGAAGCCACTGAAGAGGCAGTCTTGGTGTTTTCTAGATCTTCATTCTCTAGAAAATCATGAGAAGAAAGAATTCAGTATATGAGAAGGAGCACAGCCATAATTATCTTTTATCTTTAAAAGAAAACTAGTAGAGCTGGGAAGATAGCAGTTTAAGCACCTGCAACTGCCAGGACCCAGGTTTGATCCCTGTTACCACAAGCCATGCTGGCGCGCTGTGCCAGCCCTGAAACCAAGCATGGTGGTACACTTCTGTAATCCCAGGGCTGGGAAGGTGACCCAGGAAGATCACTATGAGTCCAAGCTATGTTGTGAGACTCGGTATCAAATAAATAAATTAAAATTAAAAAAAATAAATAAAACAAAACTAGTAGCTTCAATCAACTTCCTCATTCAAAGAAAAGCATAAACTTTATATTCTCAGAAACCTAGAAGAAAAATTATTCAAGTCTTCACATTAAGTAGTCTCAGATAGTCATAACTCATTCACAAATAAGATAAATATTTTATAAAACAAGTTCCCACAAAATTAATCCTACAAGAACTGTTTTTCTCAGAAAGTATATAGGCAAATTAGGTAGAACACAGAAGGCAGACTGGGATGTAAGATGAAATAAATTAAATTTACTGTCAAAATAGAGTCACCTCTGCATGCAGTAAGCTCAAATCACTGTTTCTATGGTTAAAGGGCTTTTGTACGTTCTTTTCATTCATTCATTCACCAATGATTTTCTGAATAAAAAAGCCTTCAAGGTGTACACAGGTGCAATGCATAATGAAGACTCCTTTCTCAGGGTCTCCACAAGCCTACAGGTGAGGGTCACACTGTCATTTTGCAGGTAAGAAAAAGAAAACACAGACACAATATTCAAACTCAGGTGGATATGGCCTTAATCATCGGGGTTCTTTAGTTTCATGGTCTGTTGAATAGCCTCTTCTTGAACTCTGAGCGAGCATGTGATTTAGTCTATTTAGATGCCCCTTAGTCTTGCCCCCTCTAGTAGGGACAGAAGAAACTGCAGCCCCAAGTCCACCTCCCAGTGTAAATTACACTTAAAGCAAACCCCAAGCAATGAGAGCGTCAGAGTTCGGTAGCAATGCAAAAGTAAAAATGACAGGATTTGTGATCCAACCTTAATCCAGCCTCTATTTCTTACTTGTGAATAAGATCTAATTCTGTTGGTTCAACCTTATAGATAGAAGACACCACGCTCACACCCCTTACTTTCTCCCCCTAAAACAGAAGTGAGTCTAAGGTGCTGTCTCTGTTCTCTTATAAAGAAGTAAGTTTTACTGAGGGACACACTGAGATCTCTCTCTTGGGTTGACCCTATGTGGACTCTGCTTCCTGATTCAGTCTTCAATCACTCTTCCCCACTACACCCTTTAAAATATTCACAGTGTGCAGCTGTGCTTCCAGTCCTCAGCCAGCTATCTCCACATCCGATGGCCTCTGACCTCTTTTGGCTGTTCCATTTAGTTTGTTCCCTATGTTCTAATCCATGCTAAGTCCACTAACAATAACCTCTTATTAATCACATATTTCCTGGCATAACAGTCTATCCAGCAACTAAGATTTTTTCTAACTTACTTTGTTGACCTAAATAAGTCAATCAAGATCTCTAGGGTTTCTAAAAATAAACTTTTTTTTTTCCCAAGACCATTCCTTAGGCTCTGGTTTTCAGACAGACTTTTGGAAAATAATGGACTTTTTTAACTTTAATGCAGGACTTTACACACTCATTTCATTTTTTGAAAAATTACAGTAGTAGTGTTTTGTTTATTATAGAACAAACAACAGATATGAAAACATTTTGCAATAAAAAAATTTACATCAGGGCCAGCCAAAAAGCTCAGCTGACTAAAGTGCCTGTATGCAGGCACAGGGGCTTGGGGTTCAATCCCTGGGCCTGCTGTGCTGGCCCTGCCCCTGGGGTGCACTAAGACTGGGATTGAGACTGGGCGGTAGCACACGCCTATAATCCCAGCTCTTGGGAGGCTGTAAACAGACGGATCACTAAGAGTCTGATCTAGTAATGACACCCCTGAACACCCTTGGATACCCTTCCCTAAAATACAAAAAAAAAAAAAAAAAAAAAAAAAATTACAAATAGCCAGGGATATAGCTAAGAGGCATAAGTGACTGCCTGGCAAGTGTAAGGTCCAGAATTCAACCCCTGGTACAAAAAAAGAAAATTTACAAATAATCTACTACTCACTATAGAAAAATCAAGAAATATAGATAAAACTAAATAACCACAAAAACACAAACAGCCACTGGGCAAAGTCACATGTAATCCTAGCACTCTGGAGGTTGAGGCAGGAGAATCACTGGCAGTTCAAGGCCAGCCTGGGCTATATAGAGTTCAAAGCTAGCCAGAACTACATAGCAAGCTGGGAAAATAGCTCAGTAGAATAAGCACTTGCCTGGCAAGCACAAAGTCCTGAGTTCAATTCCCAGTACCACAAAAAAAGCGCCAAAAATTATAAACAACCATAACTTCTCTAAAATACCCTTTCCAAAATCCATACATTTACACATATAAATATATGGGTATTTATATATGTGTATTTCTAAAAAGAAATTCACCAATTAATGAAACATTTTCATGAACATTTTCCAGAATCAATAAAAACAACCATATCATCTCCTTAAATGGCTACACCTTCCACCCTATGGCTTTGGTAGGAATTTCTGACCACTGTTTAAGATAGATCACTATCTTTTTTTTTTTTTGAAGGAAGGAAAGGTTTATTTAGCTCACAGTTACTGGAGGTATCAGTCCGAATTCAGCTGGGTCCAAGGCAGAGCGGCACACAGCAGAGGGCAACCTTTCATTGTGGCAGCAAAGAGCAAGAGCACAAGGGAGGTAGCAGCGGCTCAAGCTGCTTGCTTCTCTTCCCTCTGCCCCAGGGTGGGTGCAGCATCCACACCCACAACAATCAATCACAAACTCCAGAAGCCTCACCAAGGGCCAGGGAGCTGGCTCAATGGGATAAGCACTTCCCTGGCTCCGTCCCTATGGTACTCTTGGTGGTAGCTCCCTTGGCTTTTCTCTTAGGCCAGCTTTGCTCCCTCCTTGCTGTTTCTCTTAGATGATCCACGTTCCTGGCTTTTCCAAACTTCTGGGGTTTCCACTGAATAGGCTTCTCGATCACCACTTTACACACTGCCCTCTCAGGGGGACACTGCCTGGCCTCCCAGGCCTTCTTCTGAAATTGAGGTGGAAGCCTTCTTAACCTCAGAACTCCTACATTCTGCATGCACCTAAAACCAGTGCCACATGGATGATGCCAAGGTCTGCTGGAGCAGTAGCCAGGTTTTCCTCTCTCTTAGCTATAGGGGCTGAGTACCTGGGTGGTTGAGCACTGACCCTGATTCCTAGGAACAAATTCTCCTTGCCAGGGCCTTTTGGGAACATCGGGCTCTGAGGCTTTCTCCTCAAGGCAGAGTCCCTGACCTTTGCAATTCTGAGGCTGCAAAGGGTGAAGATCTGCCTCCTCCAGGATGTCCTCAGGCCATCCTTTCCATTCTCTTGTTCCTTCCTGGCAATAGAGATCCTCTCAGCTCCATCTTTACAGTCCACAGCATTACTGGAGCTTTCTTCCTGGCCAAACTCGCACTTTGAACGATCTGCTGGGCTCCTTGCTCTTCATTCTCAACATAAATCTGGCTAAACAACTACG
>PVKA01038386.1:0-2500 GCA_004027165.1 Ctenomys sociabilis | reverse complement strand
TGAGTACTGTATATATATATACTGTGTATATATATGAATATACATAGTTCATTAATATGTATATGAATATATAGTATTTCATGTTTCTAGAAGACTTGTTTTAAATGGGAGGTCACACATATACTCAAAATGAAAAGATATCTCATGCAAATAGTAACCAAAAGAGAATACAGGTGGCTATATTTAGATAAAACATTTCAAATCAGAAATGGTCACAAAGGGCATTATTTAATGATAAAGGGGTATTAAGAGGACATAGTAATTATAAATATATAATTATATATATTTATATATATATATAATTATGATGCACCCAACATCAGAGCACCTAGATGTATAAAGCAAATATTAATAGTACAGTGACAGTATTATCTACTTACAGCAATGGATAGATCAGCCAGACTGAAAATTAACCATAATTTAGGTCAAACGAACCTAACACACAAAAAATTTTCTGCCCAAAAGGAAATGATAAATTCTTCTCTAACATACAAGGTATACTCTCCAAGATATGACTACATATTGGGCTATACAAAAAGTCTTCAGAGGTCTAAGCACCTGCCGATAAATATTGTACTACCCTTGAACTCAAGAGCATAATTGTGGGAAGGATCTGGGTTTGATCCCTGGTACTGCATACTGTGCCAGCCATTCACCGACACTGGGTGTGGTGGCGCACATCTGTAATCCCAGTGCTGGGGAGGCTGAGACAGGAGGATCACTACAAATATGAGTTCCATAGCAAGACCCTGTATCAAATTAAAAAAAAAGTATGACAGAAATTGTATTGAGTACTGTTTCTGTCTATAAAAGTATGGAAACAGACAATAACAACAGAAGGAACTCTGAAAAATTCACAAATGTGTAGAGGCTAAACAAGATACTCCAGAATAACCAACAAGTTAGAAAAAAATTACAAGTGTAAGAGACACTTCCAGGCCCTCGTCTCGGTCCAAGAAGCCAGTATTTGTAAACCCAAAGTTATATTACTGGAATCCCATCTAACTGATTCCAATCTACCACTTTCAATGTAACCCACAGTGAAAATAAAGATACTAAATTATATTTTCAATCACTGGGAATCAAGGGGCTCTAAATCCAGCCACGAAGATGGCTTTCTGGAACCAAGAGAGTGACCCAAGGCCTCATCTGGTTTTATTCAGTGGAGGAGCGGCTTCGGGAGGATTGACTGAGAATCATGGGAATTAGGTGACTACTGTAAGCCGAGCTAGGTGGGGGGCCTACATTTACCTCTGCCATATGCAGAGAGGATATGCAGAGAGAGTAATCTGCATTATATAGTATTTAATGTTTTGGGAAGTCTGGTGCTTCAACTTTGATGTAGTCTTTCAAGCCCCAGGAAGTCATAGCCTCTATCTCGGAGGCTTGATCCCAGCTGGCAGTGCGGAGCATTAGCTCTACCGTCCTGTCTCCACCCGGATCACATTAAGGAGCAGCAGGCTTACCAGGGAAACACGCATGCCACCTTCAAAGACTATTACCAGCACCTCAGCAAGACCAATATTATTGCTTAAGGCCAACTGAAGGATAAACAGAAGTCCTAGCCAGCTCTGTACATAACAATACAAGGAAATAGGCTCAGCCAAAATGCAGACAGTCACTCTTCTTTAAAGGAGAGCTGCTCAGGTGGTCCCCCACATACAAGATAAATTTAAAATTATCCCTGAGATAGGCTGGGATGTAACTCGGTAGGATAGCACTTGTCGGCATCCATGAGACCCTAGGTTCAATCGCCAGCCAGAAATGGTAACAACACATCTTGAGACAAACACCAATATGAACACAATATACCAAAACCCATAGGATGCAGCAAAGCAGTTCTGAGAGGGAGCATAGCCATAAGTGACTACGTTAAAAAAGAAAGATCTCAAAACAAATAGGTCTGTTATGGTTTAGACCTAAAATGTCCACCGGAAAGCTCATGTGTCCACAAGCAGGTAAGGCTTTCAGTGACAGACAGTGCAAGAGAATTCTAGGGTCATCAGTGGGTTAATCCATTTAGGAGGTCATAATCTGATGTCACGAGGGAAGGGAGGTGGGCTCCGCCGCAGGAGGCCCCGGGAGCCGCCCAGCTCTCCTTGGCTGCTTGCTGGCTGCCCTGAGGTGGCAGCTTCCCTCTACTGCCCCCTTCAGCCGTATTCTTGCTGCTCTATGGCCTAAAAGTGATGAGTGGGTCAATCACAGACTGGAATTTCTGGAACCGGGGGTCAAAAGAAACCTTCCTTCTTGGTTTTTCTCAGGTATTCTTTCAATGAGGGAAAGCTAACACATTGCCTAATATCATTCTTTGCTACTTTTTAAATTATAGCCGGGCATGGTGGCGCATGCCTGTAATCCCAGCACTCGGGAGGCGGAGGCAGGAGGATTGTTGTGAGTTCGAGACCAGCCTGAGCTACAAAGTGAGCTTAAGGCCAGCCTGAACTGCACAGTGAGACCCTGTCTCAAAAAGGCAAAAAAAAAAAAAAAAAAAAAAAAAAAA
>PVKA01038385.1:0-20281 GCA_004027165.1 Ctenomys sociabilis | reverse complement strand
TCAAACGACACAAAGAAGGCCACTATATATTGGTCAGGGGAAAAATTCAAGAGCAAGAAGTAACACTCATAAATATCTATGCACCAAACACAGGAGCACCCAACTATGTAAGACAAATCTTAAGGGACATGAAAAACTTAATGTCTAAGAACACAATCTTAACAGGAGATCTTAACACACCCTTATCTCAAAAAGATAGTTCAACCAGACAAAAAATTAGCAAAGAATTAGAAGAACTGAACTAGAGCTTGGAACAAATGGACCTGGTGGACATATACAGAGTGTTCCACCCAACCACAGCTGAATACACATTTTTTCAGCTGCACACATGTCATTTTCCAAAATAGACCACATACTAGTCCAGAGGTCATGCCTAAGTATATGCAAGAAAATAGAAATTATCCCATGCATACTATCTGACCACAATGCAATGAAATTGGAAATAAATGACAAAAGAAACCAGAAAACCCCACTAAATTCATGGAAACTAAACAAAACCCTACTCAGCAAACAATGGGTCATAGAAGAAATTCAACAAGGAATTCAACAATATCTACAATTCAATGAAAATTCAAGTTCAACTTACCGGAATTTATGGGATGTGATGAAAGCAGTTCTTAGAGGGAAAATAATAGCTATAAACTCACACATTAGGAAAATGGAAAGGGAACAAATTAACACCTTAATGTTGCATGTCCAACAACTAGAAAAAGAAAAGCAAACAAAACCCAGAGCACAAAGACGGGAAGAAATCATAAAGATTAGAGCAGAAATTAACTCAATTGAGAAGAAAGAAACAGTTCAAAGAATCCACAAAACAAAAAGCTGGTTCTTTGAAAAACTAAATGAAGTTGATAAGCCTCTTGCCAACCTCATCAAAAAGAGGCAAAAGAAAATTCAAGTACAAGCGATAAGGAATGAAATGGGTGAAATCACCACAGACCCACTGGAAATTCAGAAGATTATTAATAGTTACTTCGAGAATCTTTACGCTCACAGAATAGAAGACACAGAAGAAATGGACAGATTCCTCAGAAGGAACAAATTACCAAAACTGAACAAAGAAAATATAACAACCCTCAATAAGCCAATAACAGCCAACAAAATATGAAATGTAGTGAACAGCCTGCCGATAAAGCAAAGTCCATGTTCTGATGGATTCACAGCTGAATTCTACAAGCATTTTATAGAAGATATAATCCCTACACTCCTCAACCTCTTCAATGAAACTGAAAAGGAAACAGTCCTCCCAAAATCATTCCTGGAGGCAAGTATTATACTGATTCCAAAACCAGGGAAAGACACAACCAAAAAAGGGAACAACAGGCCAATTTCCCTCAGGACTATAGAAGCAAAAATCCTCAAGAAAGTCCTAGGAAACGGAACACAGCAAATAATGAAGATCATACACCATGACCAGGTAGGATTCATCCCAGGGATGCTAGGATGGTTCAGTATTTAAAATCTATAAGTGAAATACACTATATAAATATACTGAAGTCTAAAAACCACATGATCATCTCAATTGATGCAGAAAAAGCTTTTGACAAAGTCCAACACTCATTCATGCTCAAAATCCTAGAGAAAATTGGAATAGATGGACTCTTTCTCAACTTATAAAAGCCATCTATTACAACCCAATGGCTAATATAATTCTACATGAGAAAAAACCGAAATCTTTTACTCTTAGATGAGGTACAAGACAAGGATGTCCTCTATCACCGCTCCTATTCAACATAGTTTTGGAATTTTTAGCAACAATCATTAGAAAAGAGGGCGAAATAAAAGGAATAAAAATAGGTTATGAAGAAGTTAAATTGTCATTATTTGCAGATGACATGATACTTGGACACCACAAAAATTCCACCAAGAAACTACTGGAATTGATATGGAAATTCAGTATCATAGCAGGATATAAAGTCAATACTCAAAGGTCAATAGCATTCCTCTACACAGATAGCAAACACACTGAGTGGGAAACTATAGAAAGAGTTTTTACAATAGCTCTGTGGAAAATGAAATACCTTGAAATTCACTGAACAAAAGAAGTCAAAGTTCTTTTCACTGAAATTTACAACACCCTAAGAAAAGAGATTACAGAGGATTTCAGAAAATGAAAAGATATTCCATGCTCCTCAATAGGAAGAAGCAACATTGTTTTTAACTTAGTGCATGGTGATAGAGCTGGGTCAAGTTTTAGTTTTCGGCATGATAAACCAGACACACATGTGTAAATATCGTATAGTCTCCCTAGTATAACAAGCGAAAAGCAGAAATACAAAAGATAACGTACAACAAGTAAAATCAGTTGAGTCAGATAAGGCAAAGTGAATGGCATATGCTGCAGGTTTTCAGATTTTCTTCTGGATGGTTAACAACCTAAGATCACAAATCAGAGTTGGAGATATAGAAGAGCCACAAGGCAAGTGAACATTTTGGCCCTAGCCTTTCAAGGTCAGTGAAGACTCAGGACATAGGACAACCTGTACTGCAACATCATGAAACTCAGGTGAGCTCCAAATTTTCTGAACAAGGAGATTATGGAGCCACAAAGGAAAGAGATTGAAGTTCTAAAGTGTGCCTGGGGAGAGTCACATGAAGAGAAAATTTTCTCTCAAGCTCTCACAGAGAGCAATCTGCTCAAGCATTGGCCGTGACTCATCCACATGGATGACACAGACATTGGAACTACAGAATAATGTACAGGACTACAAGATAAATCCTGAGAGGACTTCACTGACCACATAGGAAATATAAGGTTCATGTGTTGGTATATAAGTCTTGATCTACCTAGGTCTTAACCATCCAGCAGAAAAGTATAAAAATGAAAAATACATCGTGAGGCCATAATATTAAGCTGAGCTGTAAATGGCTATGGTTGACAATTTCTTTGAATAACTCACTATGGTTGTAGAATTCTGGACTGTGTTGGATTGTGGTGTCAAATTCAAGCACCTAAGTTAGTTGAATGTCAATGGAGTGCCCACTTTTGACAGATGTAGACAAAGGAAGGGGTGTAGAAAGAAAAAAATCATGATGTATGTGTATAGACAGTACAGTTGGGATAGATAATGCTGTGCTTCTACATAACTCTATCAGAGGCAGGATCTGCATTAATGGTGGCTGGACAGGATATTATGTCGGCTTCTAGTACTACGGTCATCCACTAGGAAAATAATTATTGAATTTTTGATGTAATTCAGGTATAAAAAAATAAGATAATTAAGCAGCTACACTCTTAATTCACTGATGAGAGATATCTGCTAAAATAAGATCTGTGAATATAATATCATGTATGCACCTTGTACAATACCAAAACGTTATGAAAACAGTTTGCAATGTATTAATTTATCGAATCTGTATTGTTAAGGTGTCTTGAAACTGTCTGATTGACATTTGTACTTCAATAAAATAAAAAAATAAAAAATAAAAAATAAAAAGAAGCAACATTGTGAAGATGGCCCAAAACTGCTGTATAGATTTAATGCAATTCTTATCAAACTGCCACCAACATAGCTTGCAGAAATAGAGAAATCATTCCTAAAATTTATTTGGAACCACAAAAAACCCAGAATAGCAAAGGCAATCCTGACCAACAAAGACAAGGTAGGAGGCATCACAATTCCTGTCTTGAAATTATACTACAAAGCCACTGTTATAAAATGGCCATGGTATTGGAAATGAGATAGACTTGAGGATCAAAAGAACAGATTTGAAGACACAGAGGCCTCTGCAAACATACTCATCCACCTTGTCTTTGACAAAGGGGCCAAACAGGCTTACTGGAAGAAAGGTAGCCTCTTTAACAATGGTGCTGGAAAAACTGGCTTTCTGCATGCCGAATACTAAAACTTGAACCAGGTCGAGCACCATGCACTAGGCTAAAGTCAACATGGAGTAAAAATCTAAGCATTAAAATAGACACACTCATTCTCCTGGAACAGAAATTAGGAGGAACTCTTGAAGACATCAGGGTAGGCAAAGAGTTCATTAACACACATGTATTCGCATGGGAAACACTTGAAAGAATCAACAACTGGGATCAACTCTTCTTGAAGTGGTTCTGCACATTAAAGGAAATTGTCAGCAAAATGAAAATACAATCCGCAAATTTGGAAAAAATCATAACTAATAAGAAATCAGAAAAAGGTCTGCTCTCTAGAATGTATAAAGTACTAAGATATATGAGGGCCCTGAAATTTAAATATCCAATCCAAAATGGGCATCTGAAATGAATGTACACTTCTCAGAGGGCAAATTTAAAGAATCAATTAAATATATGAAAAAATGTTCCACATGGCTAGCCATCCATGAAATGCAAATTAAAACAACACAGAGATACCATCTCACTCAAAAAAAAAGTGGCTGTCATAAAAATCAACCAACAACAAATGTTGGAGAGGATGTGGAGAAAAAGGAACACTTCTCCAGTGCTTGTGGGAATGTAGACTGGTGCAACCATTGTGGAGTTCAGTGTAGAGACTTCTCAAAATATCAGGACTGGAAATGTCATTCAAGCCGGCTATCCCACTGCTGGGAATTTTCTCAGAGGAATTTCAAACATCAAATCATAGTGATGTATGTATACCTATGTTTATAGCAGCACAATTTGTGATAGCAAATACTTGGAAAGAATCAAGATGTCTGTCCCATGAGGAGTGATTGAAAAAGATGTGGTATTTCTATATAATGGAGTATTATTCAGCTATAAAGAATGAAAAACTTGAAACATTTATATTATTGTGGAAGCCACTTGAACATATACTCATAAATGAAATAAATCAGACATATATGTGCAAATATCATATTGTGTACCTAGTATTATAAGTCAAAAGAAGTAATACAAATAGAAACGTACAACAACAACTAAAAACAATTTAGTCAGAATGTTAGGGCAAAGTGAATGGCATATGCTTCAGGGAACTAATCAGCTTTTCCTCTGGATGCTTAACAACCTAAGTTAACAGACCAAAAATTGGAGAAATAGAAGGGCCTCAAGTTCAGCCAACATTTTAACCCTAACCTTTCAAGTTCAGCTAAGACTCAGGGCATAGGAGAACCTGTACTGTAACATCATGGAACTCAAATGTGCCCCAAATTTTCTGATAAAGTACATTATGGAGCCACAGAGGAAAGTGATCCATGACCCATAGTGTGCCTAAGAAGAGTCACATGGAGTCTCAGGCTTTCACAGAGAGCAAACTGATCAAGCAATGGCCATGACTCATCCATATAGCTGACACAGACAAAGGATCTACAGAATGAGGTGTAAGATTACAAGGTAAGCCCTGAGGGGACTTAACTGTCCTCATCAGATACACAAGCTATATTTTTTGTTACATAGGTCTTGCTTTATCTCGGTCTTATCCATGCAGCAGAAAAGTATAAAAATGAAGTATATAATGTGGGGCCATAATAATAAGTTCCTATAATGGTTTAATGACAATGGAGTGTCCATCTTTGACAGGACTAGATGAAAAAAGGTGGATACAAAGGAAGAACCATAATGTGTTTGTATAAACAGTCCAGTTAGGATAAATATGCAATACTTCTGCATGATTATATGAGAAGAAAGATTAGCACTAATAAGAATTCGAGAAGATATTATATAAGCTTCTAGTACTATGGACAACCACTAGGAAGATAACAAGATAGAAGGTATTAATTATTGAAACTGTGCTAAAATTCAGCTTTAAAAAATAAGTGTACAGCTACATTCTCTTAATTCATTGAGTAGACACATGTGGTCTAATATTGTCTGTAAGTAGAATATCGTGTATGCTCCTTGTACAACAAAAAAAACAATTACAAAAGAAAAGGAAAAGAAATCAAAAGGCAGTATAGTAAAAAAAAATCACAGCAAATTTTCAAATTAGAGTTAATATAAATTATTAGTACTATTATTAGCAAATTTGGAGATGTTAAGTACTTTTGTGCTAGAAGATGAAAATGAATCTTAGCTATATTTTCTTGAGATTGAGGTCCTTAATAGGTCCATGGATCTGATTTAATGCCAGAGAAACTGTTTAATGATGACATTGTTATTAACTTACTGCCTTTACCTACTTGTCTTTTATCATTTCCTCACCTAGAGTAAATGTTCATATGTTATCATTTATAAATGTGAGAAAACCAAACTAACTCTATACTTTGGTAAACAATAATGTTGTACAAGGATAACAACACATATCTGTGACATACTCAGAATGTTTGAGAAAAATCATTATAAAAGATTTATGAGCTAAGAATGTGTTCTGCTTATGTGTGTCTCAGTTATCATAGTAACAATATTAGGTTTCACTACCATTATAAGCAGTCAATTGAAAAATTGTATAAAATAATCATAGTTATGTTCCTTTTCTCAACTGTAGAATAGTCATTTGAATGACTGGTGAGCCCAATACTCACATCTCTTATGTTAAATATAAGAGAACCAACTAGAATCATCTTTTAGGGCACTTGCGAAAAACAGAAAAAAAATCTCAAGTAATTTACAACTAAAGATTCAATGGTTTGTTTTGAGGTAATTAGTAATATTAAATTTCCATAGTTTTCAAATCTTACTAAATCTACAATGCAAACTTTGTAGAATTTTCTGAAATTTATGAGACATTCCAAGGAAGACTTAAAAGACTAGACAACTGTCAAAATTGTTTTCATGTACTCAGAAAATTGCCACCACATGTACAATATTTTTTCTGTACTTAGGACAGGGTCTACAGGGTCTCACTACACAGATTGGACACGTAATGATTCACCTATTTTCAGACTTCCATGTCCTGTAATTATAGGCATGCACCACCACGTTCAGTCTCCATCTCTGTCTCAACATGGGCTGGGACCAGCACAGCATGCCAGACATCTACCTAAGCAGTCATTTTAGTCTGCTGAGCTATCATTCCAGCCCAAATATACAAATTTTGTGGATATTTTAACTTTAGAAAATTTGGCTTCTGTTGTTGTATTCTGAAACTGATAGGTGGAATATAAAAGAAGTTCTTGAACTTGGGAGAAATTTTTAGTTTTCACCTAAGACCTTGATAAGCAATCTGAAATACAGATTGAAATATAGAAAGGAAATGTCCAATATAGAATCTTTAGGATTTAATCACTCTATTGCTTTGCAAATATGATTTCCTACATTTAAATAATATATTTATATCTTAATTGTAGGCAAAAATCACAAAGATAAAAGAAATTCTATGCTTGTAAATTATAATTTTGTGCATGTATAATAAAACATAACTATTTCTGACAGTTATAGAAGTTTTGAAAGAATGATTATCACACAAAGCTTTAAGACATGAAAATACATTTTAGTTTTAGTCTTTGTTTCTGTATGTTTTATTTATCCAAATTACTGCAGTTAACTGAAAACAGCATTTATTGAGACCTTAGAACACATTTACAAACATGTTCTTTTGGAATACAAATCAATTTATATATACTACACAAAGCAAAAAGATGAGAAGGATAGTGGAAAAGGCTTGAAGTTAAAATTAGACTCTCCATTTACATTAAATTTGTTAATTTTACCACAACCTAATTTCCTGGCTATCAAAGGATTAATTGACTTTCCTTATACAACTTTCTTTACATAATGTATGCATCCACTAAATATAGTGATGATGCTTCAATGTATTTGGAAAATTATCATCTAAAGTGAACAAATTTGTTAAGATGTTTAATGGATATAAACATTTCATTCCATATTGAACTACCAAATTAGGGACAGGCAAATGCTATTGCTTCTTGGACACTTTATCATTTAAAATTTTTTTATGTATTTAGTACAGGGTCTACAATGTTTCACTACACATATTGGACTCATAGAGATCTTCCTGTTTTTCAGCCTCCCAAGTGCTGGGATTACAAAGCCCAGTCTCCTTAGTCATCTTAGCATGCCCTGGGAAGGGGCCAGCACAGCAGGCAGGGAGATTGAACCCCTGGCCTCTGTGTCTGCCTAAATAGGTGCTCTAATCCTCTGAATTATCTGCTTGAAACTTTAGACACTTTAAATCATTTAAGTACAACTAGTTTTGTATTTTTAAGTAACTTCAATTAATATAAATAGTATATGATATGCATTAATATATCTTACATAAGTTTTACTTTCAGTATACTGTATCAGAAAGCCATTTTCTTGAAATTAATAGGAAAAAGCTTCTAATGTTGTTTGGTTTCTCATGTACACAAAAATACTGAGGAATATAGATTAAGGAACTCTGACTACAGTCCTTTCTCTACCTTGAGTATAGACAAACTTGTGAATGTTTTGATACTCTTTCAACTAATTGCTAAGAAGTATACATGCCTTTTAATTAGAAAAAAATAGGAAGAAGCAGTAATGTAGAAACCACAATTGGACTGGAAGCAAGAACATCATTAAAGGATGAAATTTCCCTTCTGCACAATATTAAGGCATGGTAAAAAAAGGCATTGTTGCTGAAAGAGAAGCCTTTCTTATTCTTAAAAGAAGCTAAATCAAGGTAAGTTTTATGATGTTTAGTAGGGTTTTACTCCTATGTTGAGTAGTATATTAGCTCTACAATTGTGATTTGGTCTTGTCTAATCTCATGCTGCATATGAAGAAGTCTCCTGTGTATCTTCATTGCCTGCTTTTTAGTGTGTTCTTTACAAATGTTGTATGGTGGTGAAAAACAAGCAACTCTTGTTTGCCTAGGAGATTGATTCTCTGTCCCATCTCAACTCTGGCTCTTTATCGTTTCTGTGCTTTACCTCATGATAATGCACTTGAAAGAAATACTTAAATGCCATTGATACCAACCTCCTGTCTTGACTAGCAAGATGAATGTATTTTTTAGATAAACTATAAAATAATAACATTGCCACATTTAAGTCTCAGGTTGTGGGGTTTGGGAGCAAAAGCCTTCCAGATTTAAGCATTACACATGATACTGGCAATATATAAGATGTTATTTTATATCCATTGGGAAATCAGGACATTGTGTGGTCGGACTTGGAATAAATAACCAAGTTATGACTGGGTATGGAGGTTGAATAGGGTGTGCAAAGTCATCACAATTCATGAAGAGAGCTTAACTAGCATTGGTTGATGGCTGTGCTCTTGGTTCATAGCATATGGGCTAAATCACGGTCAATACTGATCCTCTAAGGACACATTCTTTCAAAATGCTCTTTGGCAACACATGTACAGCTGCCAAGTTCTACCATTTATTACAAATTTGATAGCAGAAAATATGTTTCAGATAAAAATCTCATGGGATGGAGGCAAGAAATTCACATTTGAAACAAGTAGTTTTATTCACATTTGCCCTTGGATTATAAATTCATTACCAGAAATGTAGGAAAGCTCATTTTCGTATCTTCAAAATGGTACCTCTTCACAAAATGGATCAAATAATAGGACAGGGATCTTTGAAAAGGTAAAAGATGAAAGACAGAAAAATAATACTATCAAAAGTTAAAATAAGTAAATGAAGCCAGAGGCTAAAAAGAAAACAATTTTGTTTAAAAAAAAAATCTGAGAGATGGTGGTGAAGCTGCAACTCTATTTAAAGGCACAGGATTGTAGCAGACAGGAAAATATCTCTGGGATGGGAAGAAGGACAAGATGAGAACTGTTGTCATTGTTCAAATACTGTGATGGAGAAATTGACCAAGTATATATCAGGAATATATTGGGAGGTGCACACAATAATTATATGAAAGTAAGCTACAGTCCTATACTGCTCTGTGTTATGATCCTTAAAAATAAAATGAAAAAGTTATTCCTGTTAGTGATTTTTAAATTATCTTTCCCCAATTTGGGATATTCTAATCATGGGTGAATTCTGGAGACAGTAATTTTTGACTGGACTCAACAAAAATTTTCCAAAACCCTATCTCCTCAAGTCCTCTTACACCAGTCTGGCAAGGTCACTAAATGGCTAATTGTTTTATAAATTGGCATTAGAATTGTTCTCAGAAACTGTTAACACTCATTTCTTTTAGCCAATTGCAGCCTTTGCTTCAATGATGTCAAGTTATCTTGTTATAAACCAGTCATTTGTCACCTCATTGTCATGACTCCCCACAACATCATTATACAGCCCTTTTTATTTCTGATTAGGGTCTCCGTACATTACGATTAGCCCAAGACAATCTTATGGTGATTAGTTCAGTGTAATTATTTATAGTGCTATCTTCCACTCTCAAATGGGCTAATTCTTATTGAAGAAAGACCTTCTCCCATCAATTTACAATTACTATCTAAGAAAGCTCCATATGACCTGAGCCTTCTCAGGGTTTCCTGCCTCATTACAAGAAAAGCTATCTTCATCTTCCTTGGACAGGGCTTCCTGCAGGAGGCCTTAAATCCAAAAAGTTGTATGTTGCTCTGTGGGTCCCAGATATCTGACACAAGCTACAGCAGTTAAAAGAGTTTGCAGAAGTAAATTTGTCTCAGTTAAAAATTGGTCAGAAATTCTTTCATAATAGAAAGGCATATTGATAATATGGATGTATGCCTCTCAGCCCACAGGAACCTATGTTAACTGCCAATATCAGAAGAAAACCTGTTAAACTTTTAGTAGATGCTCATGCAGATATATCAGTTACACAGACAGTGGCCCCACCTACAAACTGGTGAGTACTCAGTGTTTTCCATAGGTACTGCAATTCATGTGCCTCAGTAATAATAGAATTGGCCAGTTTATTTGTGACAATACCCAATGGCTATGGAAGATAAAGGGATTAAACCTTACATTTAAGAGAACTCTGCTAATGGATCTACAAAACATGGACTAATCTTATTATAACAAACTTAAAAAAGGTTATTACCTTCCAGATCCTTCTGTTAATGTCTCAATAGCTGTTCAAAAGATATCAAATCATTTTATATGTGAGAAGCTGAGATTCCATGGATCTTATCTTTATCATTTTTATAGAAAGTAATTACTGTCTTCCTGATAAAAGTCATTTTTTTACTATATTCATAATTATCCTGCTGATGTTGTTGGAAGCTGAATTAGACAGAAATGTTGTAGGCAGTCAGAGAGGGCCAGGCCCTCAAAGTCAATATAGAAGACAAGGTGACATTCAACTAGGAAGAGACAGACACTCCCATGCGGGTCACATCTCAAGACCAAGACAAAAGAGGAAACACAGCTACATAGTTCCCTCGGGATTGGCATCAGAGCTTGACATTCTAAATAGGTATCAATCACCTTGAAAGAATCCAAATGAGTCACTAGCCTGACCCGCAACAGGAAGAAACCCTGTCCTATACTCATGCCTGCTTGGTACATGACTTCCCCATTTGGAACTAGATTTAATCAATTTTACCTGAGCAATGGTGCTTGTAATCTCATTGGTTGGCCATAGTTCTGTCCCACCTCATGTTCACCTGAGCGAGTTCCCTTACCTTCTCTACTGCCATAGACCTGCCTTATCCCATAGTTTTCCTCTATAAAACATCCCTGGAAGAGACAGCTTCTCAGAGGACCACCCACTCAGGCCACTGATTTATTTTTCTTGTTCTTTGAGGTTTTTCTATCCCATGACACAGCAACAAGAATATTCACTTGGAATTACAGTAGTTCTTGTTCAAATATCAGCTCTGGCCCTCTATTCGCCATGTGAGTAGAGTGTAGCAAAAATCTCAGTTTAAAAAAATCTCAGTTTCTGTACATAAAAATGGAAATAATATTATTATTTAGATTATTTTTTGAGGGTGAATCAAAGAAAATATGTGAATAAAAGGTAGACTAGTACCCAAGATACTATACAAAGTGAATAGTTAATTTCTCCTTTTCACTTCTTCCCTTATAGCTAGTAATATAAAATAGAATTTTGAAGATTTCAGTCAGAAATATTCTTTAAAATATTTTTATATATTTTATCTAATAACAGTATAGGGGAAAGAACCTCCCAATCTGTTAGATATTTGGTATGAGTTTATAATCTCTAAAACTGAAGAATGATTCTAAGAATGATGGAACTTAAGAGAAGAATATATTTATTAAGGGAAAGATAGTTCCTGTCTGAGACAAGGACAAGGGATCCCAAATGTGTGCCACGAACCCTGCCTTTTGTAGGGATTGCACAGTGCAAAACCATGAGGTGAGGTGGGTCTAAGGGGGGGGGGAATGGTAAATCATAAGTTGGATATGAGGTGAGAGAAAACAATGGTCAGTTAATAAGACTGTGAGTGTAATTGTTCTGATAAAATTGATTGTACTGTTATTAAATGAAAAGGTCAGTCACTTAGCAAGTGGGCAGGAATACAAAATAAGAGATTTTCCTGCAGGAGATTGGATTAGTGGCTCTTCCTGGCCTTTTCAAAGTGAATGACACCTATTTAGAATATCAATCCCTAAGACCCTTCCCTAGGAGGAGGTATGTGAGTATAATTGATCTTTTGTCTTGAGGTCTGGCCCACAGCTGTATTGTCTGTCTCTCCCACAGTTGCAAGGCATCTCTTAGCCTGCATTGGATCCCTCGAGGTCCTATCCCTATCTGATTGCTTATAATATTTCTATCTCGCTCAGCTGCATACAGAAATGATATTTATTAACATACTCAATTTTTAAAAATTACTCCTACTGGCCAGAGGGTGAATTCTTTTCCCCATGTATTATTCTCTTGGTAGCTAGAAGTGACCCCTACCTCTCTATCCCTGGCTGCAAATCAGTTTGTATTCTAAGATAGAAACAAATTTCAGTTAGATCTTTACCATCTGCAGAAAGACCAATGAGAAACTTAAACAAAACAATTTTGGGGAATCAAATATTTCAGTTAGATTATGCATCATCAAATGTTTTCTGTAAAGGGCCAAATTGTAAAGATCTTCAGATTTTTGTGACATGCAATCTCTGTTGCTACTCTCAATTCTTTATTTGTAACAAAAAAGCAAATAGATAAAAACATAAATGAATGAGTAGCTGTGTTCTAATAAAACTTTACTTATAAATAATGAATTTCAATTCCACATAAATTTCCAATGCCATAATGTTCTTTTTTGTCTTGCTTACTTCATATAAAGTTAGTTGACATGTAAAGTGAATGAATGAATTCATTCTTTCATGTCTCCTCTTCCCCCAGAAAAAAATAACAGTTTGAATTTATGGAATATGCACATGGACTGTAGTTGGCAAATCAATGAGTTGACTGTTTTCACCGTAAATAGTGTAAGGTCCGAGTCAAACAGACTCTATGAGTCACCCAGACTTCCTGACTGAATCACAATAGATTGTTAAGGTTACTATGGTTACTGCCCTACCCTCCAGCGCGTGATGTCCCTACGTGCCCCCCAGCTTGCAGATGTACTTAAGATAACCCGACAGAAACCAACAATTCTTGGGACAGCAAGACCCTTTCTAGAACAAATCTCCCTAAGGACCCACACCACCCAATTGTTACAAAGACCAATACGAGCCGTCCTATCCGTTCAAATGTAAGCCCAGCTAACACACGCAATTGGCTTCTGTCACTCTACTTGCTGCTTAGCCCACCAAAAATACTATATAATCCTGAGCGAACAAAGGCTCGGGGTCACTGTGGCCCAGTTGCCTGGTGGCCCTGTGTGGACACAGCCTCTGGAATAAATCCTGAACTTCGACAAGGCCTCGGCTCTTGGTATCTTCCTTCCGCGCCCAATCTTGGACCTAACAATAGCAAGAAATCAAACTCAAACTTCAAGTGCTTGATGTGTGAATGTTTTAGGTTCCAAACAATGTCAAAGGACAGCATCTCAGCTTTTTTCTCCATTGAGTTGATTTCATTCTCTTTTCTCGATTGTACAAATGTCACTGACCATATTTCCAGAGTTTTGTTTCTATTGTACAAATTCAAGAGGAAAATGTTAAAGTGATAATCTCTGATAATCAGTTTTTGAATTTTATCATGTGTTCATTCCTAATCAGTGATTGTGGCCTGAGTTATGGAGCATACATACTAGACAAACAAGATATCCATCTACTTGAGAATTGGATAGAATTATTTCTAATAAAACATTGTAAAACATTAATGATTTCCCAAGGATATTGTAAGATATTATTACCAAAAAATTAAAAAGGGAAGTAGAACAAACTGTAATGTGCAGTGTATACCACAGAAAATATCTGAGTTTTCAAGGTTATTTAAATTTGGATTTCCTTGATAATGTTTAAAATGAAGTTAATTTGAAAATAGAAGTAGTTTAATGTCTTAAATTAGACAGTCAGATTTGTCTATACTGTAACTAAGACTTACTCTTTCCCAATACATCTATAATATGAAAATGTTACAATTAGACTAATGACATAACAAAAGACCAGATTTGACCCAAAAACCATAGTTTGCCTACCCCTGAACTTGAAATTCACTGGAATTCCTCCCACGTTTTCTAATCTTTGGCCTTAGCTTTCCATATTTCAGAGGTCTAATTCTTACTGCTTATTCCCAGGAAGGCTTCATCCTTTTCTTGTAGGCAGCTAAATTAGTCAGAAATATTATAGGCAGTCAGAAATGCCTAGGCTCTCAACAAGACAGTATAAAAACAAGGTGAATTTACAACTTTGGAAAAGACAGAAACTCCTGCTGTGGGCCAGACTTCAAGACAAAAGAGTAAACAAATGTAACCATATATTCCCTAAGAATGGGCATCAGGGATTCATATTCTAAATAAGTATCAGTCACCTTAAAAGAGCATATGTAAATCACTAATACAACCCCCAACAAGAAGAAACCCTGTCTGTTTTCATGCCCGCTTGCTACATGATTTGCTTGCCCATTTGGTACTGGATTTAATCAATTTTACTTGAGCAATGGGGTTTGACCATAGTTTTGTCTCAGTTCATGCCCACCTAAGGGAGTTCCCATATTCTCCACCACCTTAGACCTGCCTCACTGCACAGTTTTACTCTGCAAGAGTCTCTGGAAGAGATAGCTTCCCAGGGACCACCCACTCAGTGTCCCCCTCCTGTACCTTTCTCAGAGGGGAACTTTCTTTCCCTCAATAAATATATTCTGCTCGTAATCTCCTTTTATTCCTAAAATTCATGCTTCTGTTTTAGAGAACCTAAACTTGTCATCTGAGGTACCTTTCAGGTCAGGAGTTTCATTTTTCCCCTACATCATTTGGAAGTCTGTGTAGCACTTTTACAAAAGTGTTCAAGTGCCAATGTCACTCTCCTACATAAAATAGGCAAAAATTTCTGTATTTTCCTGTACTCATTTGTATCTGTTTGGCCCTTTAATACCCAGTATTCAATGATTATAAGGAAAACCCTTCTTATTGTTTTCTTAAAATTAGTAGCCAGTTGTTACTAGGTGAGCAGCATAAAATGAACACTAAAATTTAAAGATTACCTTTCTAAAACACAAAAGTAAAAATATCAGATCACTATTTAAAAACTGTCATGGGCTGACATCACCTACAGGACAGAGGCTATACTTATTAAACATGACATTCAAAAACTATCATAGTGCAACTCTATGTAGACTTTTTAACTTTCAGCCTATGTTTTCACTACATAATATTTATATTTGTTTGGAGGAATTCATATACCTATGTCAACATAGTTTCATATTAGTAAGCATCTACAGTACTATATTTACAAATATCTATGAACTATTATCTGAATAGTATAGTAGAAATCATATATATATATATATATATATATATATATATATATATATATATACACACACACACATATATATACATGATTTCTTAATCATTTTCAGATCACTTATCTTTCTCATATCTTGGTCCATTTTTGTTTTTCCCAAAAGTTTTGTACCATCTCTACCTTACCCTTTGATTAATCTACTTACTTTATAACCTTACATCTAGACACTGTTTGAATATTTATGTACTACCTACCCCATTTGACTTATATTCTTCGAATGTGTTGCATGTTATGTGCTTTATGCCTTTACAGGATAGTAGACAGCTAACATTAATCCTAGTACACTTCCTTTTTATTTGCTTCTTGACACTTAATCTTTTCATTACTCTTACCCATGGGAAGAATTTAATTCCACTTTGTGCCCTTTTCATGACCATATTCCTAGTTAATTATCATAAGAATAATACTGGAGTAAAGCTCTACAATATGAAATTTAGAAAAAAAATATTCTTTCAGGTTTGAGTTAAACTTGAATAAAAATGTCCTATGAAGTTATCCCTTAAGTTGAACTTTAAGTAGTTACCATACTTAGGAATTAAGTTATAGAAAATATATAAACTTAAATCTAAGAATCACTCTGTAAAGAGAAATGTTCACCCTATGAAAAGGAAGTGGAAACTCCCCTGAGGAAATTGCTGGGGGTTTCTGTATTCCATTATACTAAGCAAAAAGCTTTGCTCACTAAATGGATTAGTGGACAAACTAAATGCATTCTGGCTGTCTCTCTTTATCTTTCTTAGCCAGTCAAATATGAGTATTTTAAATGTACACTATAGTTCTCCTTTCTCCTTGGAACCAGAGAGATAAGAATATTGTAGGCATAAGCCATGTCTTCTTCCCTTGGGTCCTCAGTACTTATTCATATAGTAGTTCATAGATATTTGTAAATATAGTACTGTAGATACATACTAATATAAAACTGTATTGATTTTCATGTTAATTTCAATTTATTATTCCATTTAATGGTTAACAAATTAATTTAGTATAACTTCTTGATGGGGTTGAGAACCATATTGAGTAGAAAAAGGAAATTTTATGAAGTAGGATTTTCAAAAAACTCAAGCTATAGTTCAGTTTTTCAAAATGTGAATGATACAATATTGCGCTCTTTTTCAACTCTATATTGCATAAAATTACTAGATTAAAAATTAGAAAAGACTGATGTTCCTACATTTCAATAGAATAAGTTCTCATTCCATTAGTCATGGAATCATGGAATCAAACACTTAACACTGTCCTCAATAGAAGTTCATATGATATGTTAAGTAAGTAAACAAACAAAAATTAGTGTTGACTTAGAATCTTACAATTGGAAATAAAGAACAGATTTTACTGGAAATCAAAGTGTGTTGTACTAAGGAGAGGACTGGTTCTTTTAAAGGCAAGAGAGAAGGTTTACATGAGTTAAATAAGATATTTACCAAGAGTACTAAGGAGGTGAGCCAAATGGCTCAGCAGATTAAAGCACCTGCAAGCAGGCACAGGGGCCTGGGATTAGATCCTGGGGTCTGCCATGCTGGTCCTACAACTGGGGCACAGCTAAAATGGGAATTGAGAGAGGTTGTGATGGTGCACACCTGTAATCCCAGCACTTGGAAGGCTGTAAACCTGAGAATCACTAAGAGTCCAATCTAGTAGTGAAACCCTGAACACCATGTAGACCCTTCCCTAAAATACAAAAAAAAAAATAATAGAAGGAGAAGTGGTAGTATGAAGGGCACATTTACTTGGAGAGTAGTTCATTTGGCCAATATAGAACAGTATAAACCATAGTATTTTTTTTTGGAAAGTTTATGGAATGCTTAAGATGTTCTTTTTTTTTATTTTATTGAGGAACAAATGAGAGCATTTCAAATCAAATTAGTTGGACAGATTCAATAATTAATACATTGCATATAGTTACCTTAGTGGTTAATTGTTGTACAAGGTGCAGATATGATATTCTGTTTACAGACACTATTAGAGTGCATGCCTCTATTTACTGAACTAAGAGAACATAGCTGTATAACTTTTTAAAGCTGAACTATAGCATAGTTTCAATAATTAATACGTTTTACATTGTTAGCTTCCTAGTGCTCATCCATAGTACAAGAAACAGACAGGATATCCTGTCCAAACACTGTCAGTACAAATCTGCCATCTCAGAGAATTATGCAAAAGTACTGCATATTTATCCTAACTGTACTGTTTATACATACACAGAATGGTTCTGCCTTTCTATCCCCCTTTTTTTCTTTAGTCCTGTCAAAGATAGATATTCCATTGTCATTCGATTATTATACTTGCTTGAATTCAGCACAACAATCCAACACAGTCCAGCAGTTCACAACAATAGAGAATTATCCAAAGAAGTTGTTGACTAGAGCCATTTCCATCTTAGCTTATTATTATGGCCTTATTTTATATAACTCATTTTTATACTTTTCTACTGGATAGTTAAGACCGAAATAAAGCAAGACCTATATAACAAAAAAAATGTAACTTTCGTATCTGATGAGGTCAGTCAAGTCCCCTCAGGGTTTATCCTGTAACTCTGTACATCACTCTGTAGATCCTTTCTCAGTGTTATCCATGTGGAAGAGTCACGGCCTTTGACCAGTTTGTTGTCTGTGAAAGCCTGAGAGAAAGTTTTCTCTCCATGTGACTCTCTTTAGGCACACAATAAATCTTCGATCACATTCTTCTGTGGCTCCATAATGTCCTGGATCAGAAAACTTGGGTCAGAGCTGAGTTCCATGGTGTTGCAGTACAGGTTCTACTATGTCCTTAGTATTCACTGACCTTGAAAGGCTATGGTCAAAATGTTGGCTGAATTTGAAGGCCTTCCATTTCTCCAATTTGTGATCTGAAAACTTAGGTTATTAACCATCCAGAAGAGAAGCTGATTATTACCCTGCAGCATATGCAATTCAGTTTATCCTATCTGACTAAATTATTTTTTAGTTGTTGTTATACCTTTCTATTTGTATTTCTTCTTTTGATTTCTCATACTATGGAGACTATACGATATTTGCACATATATGCCTTCTTTATTTCACTTGTATGTTCAAGTGGCATCCACTTAAATATAAATGCTTCAGGTTTATCATTCTTTATATCTCAGTAATATTCCTTATTGCTTGTATATGAATTTTTTCTTTTGTCTTTTTGATGAGGGTGGCTAAGGGCGTATCGATTTTATTTAGTCTTTCAAAGAACTATCTTTTTGATTCCTTGATTCTTTGAACTGAGTTCTTCATCTCAATTGAATTAATTTCTGCTCTAATCTTTATGATTTGTTACCGTTTTTGCGCTCTGGATTTGGTTTGCTCTTCCTTTTCTAGATGTCGAGGTGCAACTTTAAGAGTTTTTATTTGTTCCCATTCTGTTTTCCTAATGTGTGACTTTATACCTATGATTTTCCCTTCGAGAACTGCTTTCATCGCATCCTGTAAATTGAATAAGTTGTACTTGAATGTTCACTTAATTGTAAATATTGTTGTATTTCTTCTTTCATTTCATCTGTGACCCATTAATTGCTGTGTTGGGTGTTGTTTAATTTGCATGTATTTAGCACATTTTTCTGGTTTCTTTGTCTTTGATTTCGAGTTGAATTGCACTGTGGTTGTATAATACGTATGAGATAATTTCTGTTTTCTTGCATATACTTAAGCATTACTTATGGACTAGCATGTGATCTATTTTAGAAAATAACCCATGTACAGTTGAAAAAATACTTTTATTCAGCTGTGGTTGGGTGGAACGTTCTGTATATGTCTACCAGATCGATTTGTTCTAAGCTCTGGTACATTTCTGCTACTTTGCAAATTTTTTGTCTGGTTGACCTATCTTTTTGAGATACGGAGGTATTAAGTTCTCCTGTTAAGATTGTGGTCTTAGATATTAGATTTTTCTTGTCCATTAAGATTTGTTTTATATAGCTGGTTGCTCCTGTTTTTGGTGCATAGATATTTATGAGTGCTATCTCTTGCTCTTGAATTTTTCCCCTAACCAACATATAGTGGGCTGCTATATTTTGTTTGATCATCGTTGATTTGATGTTGAGACTGTGTGAGAACAGAATTGCTACACCTGCTTTTTTTTCTGTGTGAGAACAGAATTGCTACTCCTGCTTTTTTTCTACAAAAAATGTAATATTGTTTTCCATCCTTTGACTTTAAGCCTATGGATGTCTTTCTCAGTTAATTGTGTTTCTTATATACAGCACATTCTTGCATTTTGTTTACTAATCTACTGTGCCAGTCTATTTCTCTTAATTGGTGAATTGAGTGCATTTACATTGATGATTACAACTGATATGTGTTGACTTATGATTGTCATGATATTTACCACCTGTGGCTTACTCTTTATTGTCCTGTGTTTAATTGTTTGCTCTATTTAGTGGTTTCCCTCTGTTCTCATTCATGGATTTCAGGTCATTGTGGTCCCTCTGTACAACATTTTTCAGTAGCCTGTGTAGCGATGGCTTTGTCATTATGAAATTCTTTAGTTGTTCTTTGTCGTGGAAGTATTTCACTTCTCTCTAAACGCAGGAGGATTGTTGTGAGTTGGAGACCAGCCTGAGCTACAAAGTGAGCTTAAGGCCAGCCTGAACTGCACAGTGAGACCCTGTCTCAAAAAGACAAAAAAAAAAAAAAAAAAAAAAA
>PVKA01038384.1:0-20279 GCA_004027165.1 Ctenomys sociabilis | reverse complement strand
CATGTACACGCATGTCCTTGGCATATCCCTGAGAATGCACATGTGCTTCTCCGTGACCATGGCCTGAGGGTGCCTGTGAACCGCCGTGTGGCACTCGCACACGTGTGTGTGTGTTCACATGTGTCCTGTGGGTGGGTGCAGTGTGCAGCGCACCAAGTGAAAGGGGCAGGGTTTGTTCGGGCCACAATTTGGGAGCGGTCTAAGTCCTCGGCCGGGTCCGAGACAGGGCGGCTCATGGCGGAGAGGCGGCAGTTCCTGGTGGCAGAAGGCACAAGAACCAACCGGCTGGGGCCAGCCTTCCTCTCCGTTCTATCGTATGCAGATCGCTCGTTGTAGAGTGGCTGTAGCTCTCACAAATTCGATCCAGAACTGGACCACGAATGGGTAAAAAGCTCCATGGAACCAACTCAGAATGGACAGCCCTCCCCAGACAGCGGGAAGCTCGGAGCACACAGGGGCAGCGGCCTTACAGCCAGCCCCTCCCAGGGACTCAGGCACGGTCCTTGTCACAGAAGGCTTAGTCCATCTGCAGGAGCTGCCAGAGTCCCAACAGGCTCAGCACTGCTGAAAATCCAAGCGCCAAGTCGCTGAGATTCAAAGCCAACCGGTAGCTGTGAGCCCTGCACAAATGACAGCTAAACACCTCCAGCGTCCAGTGGCACGAGACAGGCATTTCCATTCCAAAAATGGCAAACGGAGATACAAAGCCAGTGGGACTGCGGTGAGCCCAGAAGCCAGCAGGCAGACAGGGTGCCCTTGGGTTTGTCTGAGCCCCGGTTCTTCCCTGAGCTGCTTGGCAGGTGGGGTGGGGACCCAGCCGGGGCCCCAAGCCAGTCCCAGGGCAGCTCTGGGGGGAGGAAGACAGGGAGTCCGTGGCCCCTGCCCCTCAGCCAAGAGCCCGTCCCTGTGGCTGCAGACGTGGCCCTTCCACACAGCGGGGCCTGCACACGTGCAGCACCACGGGCGCGTGGCCCACCGTGTCCTCTCTCAGATACCCACGTGCCAGGGCCATGGCTCCTGCTGCCTGCTCTGGGGACACTCAGTGCAGCTGTTTGCATACACTGATCTGCTGAGCCTGAGATTCCGGAAGGAGTTGAAGCGTAAGTCGCTGGAACTAATGCAGCTGTGGGACCGCGTGGTGGAGGTTACAGCGCCCCCACACGGAGCACGGAGGCATTTCTCTCTGTAAACTAGAACAGGCTGTCGGTACAGTATTCCAGGCCTGGACAGGGGACGCCCAATGTCCCAGCTGTTGCTGCTCTGTGACTATTTAGTGTAATGGAACCAGCCCCTCCTGTTGCAGAGGGATTAAATTGTCATACATGGATATATCAACGTTGTTCATTTCTTCACTTTATGCATCAGTATTTTCTTAAAATCCACTTTTTTTTTTTTTTTTTTTGTCTTTTTGAGACAGGGTCTCACTATGCAGTTCAGGTTGGCCTTAAGCTCACTTTGTAGCTCAGGCTGGTCTCGAACTCACAACAATCCTCCTGCCTCAGCCTCCCGAGTGCTGGGATTACAGGCATGCGCCACCATGCCCGGCTCTTTAAAATCCACTTTTGTATAAATCTCTTCCCCATAAATTAGCCAGAATAGGTGCTGTGGGGTAAAAACCACCCCTGGGTCAGCCTGGCCATTCCTACGGCAAAGGCGAGGCCCTCTGCAGGCCGCGTTGGGAGGAAGCAGCTCCGAACAGGAGGTTGGGCCTTGTACTGGGCCTCAGGTGGATGGCGGTTCTCCGGGAAGAACACTCGTGTTTAGCTGTGCCCGTCAGGCCTTCACACATGGCCCAGGAATTTCTGTAAGTCCCAAAGGCCCATCTCATCCACTTCCTCTTTCAAATGCTTGCCATTCAGTAGTCTTGTTTTAAGATTCCTGTTCTGTCAGGGACTGTCTATGTTTACCGAAAGACTTCAACCTGTAACAAGACAAATCGGGCCGCCTCTTCTCCTTGTTCAAAACCCCAGTGTCCACTGAGCAGGCAAACACTGGCCCTTCATTCTGATGATTATCGTGGAGCACGCTGCGTGTGACCGCTGCTCTTTTTTTTTGTTTTTGTCTTTTTTTGAGACAGGGTCTCACTATGCAGTTCAGGCTGGCCTTAAGCTCGCTCTGTAGCTCAGGCTGGTCTCGAACTCACAATCCTCCTGCCTCAGCCTCCCGAGTGCTGGGATTACAGACATGCGCCACCATGCCCGGCTGTGATCGCTGTTCTTGTCAGGCTGAAGCCGGCCTTTCCCCAGTGTCACCCCCAATGTGGGTGGCTGCAGGCCGCGGGTAGGCCCTGTCTGGTGCTCTGGGTACATCCCCTTGGGAGGGAAACAGCATCCCTGAAGGCGGCCAACGTGCTGTCTGTAAAGGTGTGGGCTGCTTTCTATAGGAGAGACTGGCTGAGCTTCTGCTTCCCGGCAAGAATTTGCTCTAAAACCCCAGTTCCCATGATGTGCGGGGTCACATGCGCATGAAATCTGAAGTGCCAGGCCCTGAGAGTTCCTTCCATGCGCTCAGCAGTGCAGGCGAAGCAGCCTGCCCTCTTAGTTGCATAATGCTTACTGCAGAGCCCTTCCTTAGTGTCTGTACCCATTCTCCCAAGTGTGACTTATTTCATGTATTTGAAAACCTCTGTGTACTGAAGGCAGTGACGCACTGCTTCCCTTAGAGCAGCATTTCCGGTGTGTCTTGTCTTCTCTTTGACAATGAGAATGTGAGCTAAAAGGTTTCTCACGTTGCTTCCATACACGGGTTTACTTCACAGTGTGACTGCATCCATGTCTGTGACAATGACAGTATGTGGGGAAATTTTTCCTACATTACTTCCTAGACGGGGTCCCTGCCAGAGCATGAGTCCCTTCATATCTTGACAATCTTTGTCTGCAGGCTATGTCCCACTTGTCGTGTCCGTGTTATTCCTCTGCAGTGAGTCTGCACATGTTCTTGACAGTGTCTGTATAATCTCAACATCTTCCCACATTGGCTATACACGGAAGACTCCTCCCGTGAGCCTGTACACGTGCTTTCACAATCTCTGTGTGAAAGGCTTTCACACATTGATTACGAAGGGTTTCTCTCCATTATGAGGCTTTGCCTTTGGTCAACGATTATCATCTTGGTTGAAAGACTTCCCACATCGCTTCTACTCAGGATGACTTCTTTCATGCATTGAACACGCTGGGCTCAGTTTTCCACGTTGCTTCTATAAGTTGATCCTTGCGTGACTGTACATGCCTTTGACAGGCATCATGTAAGCTTCGCAACATTGCTTCCACGCACAGGGCTTGTCTCCTCCGAGTCCATTCATGGAGTTGACAAACACCACTTGTCATGGAAGCTTTTCCACAGCGCTTGCAGACATAGCTTTTGTTGCCCCGTGCGGGTCTGCTCCTGAATTCCCCTACTATCTTTTCTGCTAAAAGCCTTTCCCCACTGCTTTCTCCCCAGTGTGAGTCCCTTCATGCCTTTAACAAGCACAATGTGTGAAGAAAGCTTTTCCACATTGCTTACCAGCATAGGGTTTCCTGTCAGTGTGAATTCTTTTGTTTGACAGCTACAATGTGTTAGCAAAGTTTTTCACGTTTCTTACATGTGTAGGCTTTCTCCCTAGTGTGAGCCCTTCCATGGCCTTGCCAAACTCATTTGCTGTAGTTTTCCCACATTGAACACATATGTGGAGCTTCTTCCCAGTGTGAATCTGTTCATGCAGTTGACAAAAGCGACGTGTGGCGAAAGCTGCCCCATACTGCTTACATGCAAAGGATTTCTCACCTCTGTGAGTCCGTTTGTGCTTTTGCCACCTATCTTTTCTGCTGAAATCTTTCTTGTGTGGGTGAATACACAAGGATTCTCCTCAGCGTGGGTCTGCTCATGAATTTGCTGAGTATTTGCTCTGCCGAAGGCTTTGCCCATCGCTTACATGCGTAAGGTGAGCACACGTGTGTACTTTACATGTGGTGCCTGTGCTGGAATCTCACCCACACCACTGACAGGGTTTCCCACAGCCCTGGTGTGCACGGGGCTTCCCTGTCATGAGATTTCTTTCAAGATTACCCAACAAATTATCAGTGAAGGATTTTCCATCGTGTTTATGTCCATAGGTTTTTCTCTGCAGTGAGTTTTCTCATGTGCTTCAACATTTCTTTTCTGAGCCGGGCGTGGTGGCGCAGGCCTGTAATCCCAGCACTCGGGAGGCTGAGGCAGGAGGATTGTTGTGAGTTAGAGACCAGCCTGAGCTACAGAGTGAGCTTAAGGCCAGCCTGAGTTGCATAGTGAGACCCTGTCTCAAAAAGATTAGAAAAAAAACAACAATTCTTTTCTTTTTTTTTTTTAGGGAAGGCTCTACAGGGATTCAGAGTCTACCCTACTAGATCTAGTAGTCTACACTACTAGATCAGACTGACAGTGATCTGCCTGCTTACAGCCTTCCAAAGTTGGAAGTACAGTACAGTTACTTTCATTTTGAGGATTTTGAATACATTTTGATGAACAGTTCCACGTATTGATGATGTTTGATTCCTTTTTCTCCCTCCCCTTCCACTGAGCCTCTCCACCCACTCCAACGCATCTATTTTCTCCTTTCCACCCTCTCTCCTCTATTTACTCCTATTTAATTTATGTTGTGGGACTGTCATGAAAAATACGTGATACTGAAAGTTCTGCCGGGACTGTCATGAAAAATATGTGATACTGAAAGTTCTGCCTATTTTAATCTGAGGTGATGGGCTCTGGACCAGCCCCATTCTAGCAAGGGCCGTCACTTTCCTCATTTGTGGGTGGCCCTACTCCGGTATGCGTGCACAGCACACGATTCTCAGTGTGGGACACTGAACCCAGGGCGCTAGCGGTGAGACACACTCGTGCGCTTTTTAATATTTATTTGGAAACAGAATCTCATCCATGTTTAAGCTGCCTCGGCCGAGCACGAATGCAAGACCTGCCTGCTTCAGCTTCCTAGAGTCTTGGGGTCCCCAGCGTGCGCCTTCACACCCAGGCTGCCCCACCCTTCCTTAATCCACTCATCTGCGAAGGGCCCTGTAGGCCTTTTCAGAGCTTAGCTTCTCTAAGTTGTGGTGCTGTAAACATGTATTTAAACACCCCTATAATATCTTTTTTTTTTTTTTAAATAAACACCACTATAATATCATTACTTTACGCTCTGGAGATAGTTGCCACAGTAGTGGCCTCTGGCTGGGGCGGGAGCAGTTGGGGGGGGGGCGAGCCTGTCACCCAGCATTCAGAAGACCGAGGCAGGAGGGTCACTGCGATTCTGCAGCCGGCCTGCGCTACACTGTGAGACCCTGGCTCCAAAATAAAAGTATAGTCAGAGCGTCTCTGTGTGCTGCTCCGCGGCCTCCCTGTGGTCACTTCTGCAGACCTTACCCCTCCTGCCCGTCCGTCCAGCGCCACCGGGCTATGCCCTGGAAGGCTCACGAACATGAACAGACTCCCGATTTGGAGGACGCTTTGAAAAGAAATGTAATCCAAGCCGTGGTCCTCATTTGGATTTTAACTACATTATCAATGCTAATGGTTTTTAAACACTAAATGTGAACATCATGTTTAAATTCCAATATATATATATGTAATGTTTGATGTGACAATGGTCTTTTTTTTTTTTTTTTTTTTTTTTTTTTTTTTTTTTTTTTGTCTTTTTGAGACAGGTCTCACTATGCAGTTCAGGCTGGCCTTAAGCTCACTTTGTAGCTCAGGCTGGTCTCGAACTCACAACAGCCTCCCGAGTGCTGGGATGACAGGCCTGCGCCACCACGCCCGGCTTTCTTTGTTCTTTTTGATAAGGGCTTTCCCTGTGTTTGCACTGGCGTCACCTTGCAGCCCAGGCTGGCCTCCTACCCCTCTGCACCCCAGCCCGCTGGCCCCGGCTGCGCGAGGGAGGGCATAGAGCTTGGGCTGCCAGTGTTCTGAGGCTTGGTGTTTGCGTGTCTTCTCGGGAAGGGCTGCTCATTACGCAGGCCCGGCCGGCCTCCAGACCACTTTCCTCCTGCTGCAACCTCTTGGAAGCAAATTCTTAGAGTTAACTTTTCAGTCCAGAAGACAAAACACAGACATTCGGGAGTCTCCACAAGGCTTTTGTTTTGCAAAAGGGTGCGGAGAAACACCAGCGAGGAGCCCCGCAGATGCCCACATCAGTGGGAGAAGCTGTAAGGCCTCCTGCTTTGCAAAGAGGGGCTCGCTCTTAACTTCATTGCAGCAGCCAAGCCTTGGAATCTGGCCTTGTTTGTACCTCACGGCCCCAGGCGCTGTGCTGGTGCACTGTGGGTCAGCGAGAGAGGGGGGCTGAGGGTTGGAGGGGAAGGTGCTCTTACCTTGGAAACAGCTGTGTTCTGGGAAAAAGCACACAGCCTGCGTGTCTTAGAGCTCAGGACACTAACCTCAGGGGCTGGGGCGTGAACACTTGGCGGAGGCCATAGGTGCAGCTGCTTTGGACTTGCGCTTTGACCAGAGATGGCTCAGTGGAATAAGCGCCTCCCTGGCAAGCGCAAGGGCCTGAGCTCAATCTCCAGTTCCGCCCATGTCTCGCAAGCCAGCACAGGGGGTGGGACTGACGGCCTGCACCCCTCAAGTGGCTGCTGCGATCGCCCCTGAGAAGTAGAAGATCCACCGGACACTGGGGCAACTCTTGCGGGCAGCTGGGTGGGGGTGGGGCTCCTTCTGGTGTGCTGAGGAGATTTCACTCTTTACTTAGGTTGGTTAATCTAGTTTGAATGTTTCTTGGTCGAGGCCTGCCTTGGGGCTACCGCGAGGCTATGTGTCACTGCCCTCTGCTCTGTTTTCCCTCTGTCTTCTACTGGATTAGCAGTTCTTTTCACTGCTGATTTCCTCCCTTATTTTTTTTTTTTGGGGGGGAAGGAGGGTCTACAGGGTATTCAGGGCCTCACTACTGGATCAGACCCATAGTGATTCCCCTGTTTTTGTTTTTTGCTGGTACCAGGGATTGAACTCAGAACCTTGTGCTTCCAAGGCGAGCACTTACTCCACTGAGCCATCTCCCCGGGCCTGAGTCTCCTGTTTACAGCCTCCACAGAGCTGGGATTACAGGAGCACAGAGCACCTAAACCAGTCTCCTCCTCCCACACTCTTGATGCCAGAGTGGACCGAATCAAGTCTGCCCCTTGGCTGTGGGCCTGGGGCTCTGGTGGCACTCCGGGTGCGTTTCCACGTGGCCCGCCCTGCTTCCGTGTTGCAGTGGCAGAGTTCCTGGTTAGCTCCTGCTCAGAGTTCTGGCAGCCTCTGTGGCTCAGTGCCCCGTACGCTTCTCAGTATCCCCAGCGATCTGCCCCCAGCACACCTTTCTGTCTGCAGTGGGTGCTGCTCCCGTTCAGGCAGAGCTGGGCCCCACGAGGAGGGGACGCTCGGGGCCTGCAGTGGCCCCGAGGTGAGCGCCCACCTGCACCCCTCATGGGCTCCGGCTCCGGGTCACCACCTTCCCTAGCCCGGGTGAATGGGAGTCGTTTTGCAAAAAGGCAAAGTGGAGGGGAACAGTGATGGCTGAGACTCTGAGTGTCTTGTTAGTGGCAAGGACAGGCCCGGGTGTGCACCGAGGCACTCCTCCGGCCCTCGTCCCAGTGCTCCTGGAGCTCCTCCTGCCTCTCCAGTATAGAACTGTAGATATGAGCCAAAAGCCTAATGTCCCCAGGGAGCAGGCAGCAGTGCACACAGCCCAGGGAGCGCTGCTCTCTCACTTGCTAATCCGGGCCAGCTGGGATTCGAGGCCGCAGATAACTCCTCCCCCTGGAACCGCCCTGTCTGCTCTTTGGGATGTTAATGGCCAGCATTGTGTCAACTTAAAGAGTTAGGTAAATGCGGAAGGCAATGGACAGTGGTTTGGGTTCATCGAGGTAATCTCGCACTTGCCTCAGCCTGCCTTTCGCCCTCAATCAATGTGAGATGATTCTGAGGCTCTGGGCTCACTTGGAGAGAGACCCACGTCAGTGAGAGCTCTGAAGCTGCTTTCATCCGGTCTTCTCGTCGTTACTTTCTGCAGGGTCCCGAAACATACAGCATAAAATCTTTGGGAGCTGGGCGGGGTGATCCAAGCCTGTAATCCCAGCGCTCGGGAAGCTGAGGCAGGAGGATGGTTTCAAGTTTGAGAGTAGCCTGGGCCACACAGTGAGCTCAAGGCCAGCCTGAACTAGGTTAGCTAGCCCCTGTCTCAAAAAGACAAAAAAACAGGGCCAGGAAAATGGCTCAGTAGAATAAGTGCTTGCCTGGCAAGTGCAAGACCCCTGGTACCACGGCAGAAAATGAAGAAGTAAATAAAGTAAAGCAGAGCCTGCTCTGGTCCAGGCCGGGTGGGCACTTCTCACAGCGCTGGGCTGAGCTGGTAACAGCGGCTGATGGAGGCCTCCCGCCCAGTGCTAAGGGACGCAGCGGGCCCCAGGAAGGGCGAGACTGCAGGGGCCTGGGTGAGCCTGGGCGACAGCCTGGGCTCCGCCTGGGATCTCCTTGCCCTCACTCTGCCTTCTGCCCGCCCAGGCCGCCTGCTGTCAGTGCTGCTCTAAGCTCCCGGTGTCCTCAGTGGGGTCCCCTGCTGTCCTTGGCCCCTGCCTGCCTACTGTGCTCCCTTTCTCTTAGGGACCCTGCACTCAGCAGTTTATTATGTATTATTAATATTTATTTCATGTATTTCCTTGTTTCTTACAGGGCCTCACTGCGCAGCTAGAAGCCCAGCGATCCTGCTTTCATTCCGGGTTACACGAGTGGGTCACCAGGCCCGGACTCTGGCTGGCTCCGCCCGCCCTCGCCCGGGGTCTGGAGAGTTCGTTGCCCGCCAGGTGCCCAGGACCACAGCGCTCCCCTGAGGGCCTCAGGAAGTGCTCCTGGGCAGCCGATCCCTGCCCCTGTGCTGTGCTATGTGACAGACTCGCAGGGAGCGCTCCCTGCAGAGAGCCTCGAGGCCCTGGAGCGGGTTCGCTCTCCGCGACCCCCACGCTCCACCCGTCACTACGCCGACCGTGCATTTCTTCCATCCCTGTCCCCGAGCACCCCAACACGTCATGCTGTTCAGTGTGTCTCTAACCACACCACCCAGCCCAGGAGACAGGGAACTGGTGCTTTCTGTTACTGTGCTTGCAGACGCGGAATAAGCGCACCGCACCCCGCAGCCCAGCGCGGGTTGCAGGGCATTTCCCAGGTTCCGTTTCCTGCTTTCCAGGTTGCGGGGTCCAGTTTCTGAAAACGCTTTTCCCTCCAGAGTATCCTCACCGACTCCCCTGCATGTTCCCGCCCGAGGCACCGGCCAGGCCTGCCTCGATCCCACTCCCCACGCCCGGCAGCTGCTGCTTCTCTCTGACCCAGCCTTGCTCAGCAGTGGGATCCTGGGACACCAGGTCTCTCGTGCCTGGCGTCTGGCACAGCAGAAGCTGTCAGCGTCCACCCCTGTCCCCCTGCCTCAGCCCGGAAGTCCTCCTGGGTCTGGGGGAAGCCGGGTTGCTGCCCTGAGGAGCTGCAGAAAGTCTCGCTCCTTTTCAGTCAGGAGACACGTTCTGGTGGGTTCCCCTAGTGGCACTTGAACACGTTATTCTCTTGCCTCAGCCCCTCTCAGCAGGGCAACTCTAAGGGTGGTAAAAGTGTTTTGAAAAGAGAGCCGTGCCTTAGCTCAGAGCTCTCACACGCCTGTGACTACAGCCTCAGGCCGAGGCACCCAGCGGCACTGCCGTCCTCGTTATTTTTCTGGAACTGGGGACGTAACTCACGCCCTTACACTGACTTCCCACCCAAGCACTCGCTCTTCTGAGCCCACGCCCCAGCCCCATAGAGTGGGACCACCAGCCTCACCGCGTGCCCGGGACTCAGAACGATCTCTCTGTCCTGCCTCCCACGACCGGGTTGCAGTCACGGGCCACCGCGTCCAGTTTTGGTGGCTGGCACCGTGTGCCTGGGGCTCTGGGGCCAGCTCAGCGTGTGCTACCGGAGACTGGACCTGGGTCCTTGAACCTGCCAGGCCGGTGCTTAACCCTGTGAGCTGTTTCCCCAGCCTGGTCCCCGCTAGCGGTGTGTGCTCTGTGAACACACTGCACTGTATGTACTCGTTGTCAGTGCAGGGAGATCTGATTGGTTTTTCCACCTTCAGGATAACGGTGTGCAAAACATTGCCGCGAACACCTGTAAGGATCCCTGTGTGCGGAAAGCCCGGCTCCCGTTTCCTGGCATAGAGACCTCCGGGCCGAGCTGCTGGCCGCCTGGCGACGGTCTCCCAGCTGCTGCTGAGGGCTGGACAAGGGGCTCTTCCCCGACAGCAGTGCGGAGCGCCCCACTGTCAGGCCCACGTGTCAGGTCGATCTCAAGCCCTTTCTCAGACGCAGCGCCCTCACCGTCACCACGCTGCCCGCTGGGCCCTCTGCCCCCCACCTGCTCCTTGTGGAATTCCTCGGGCGCTCCACCTAGGAAGGTGGCAATGAACCCCGGCACCACTGCGAGCTCCAGGAAGCTCCACCGTCAGCCGGGTCCCTGAGCCCGCCCACGCCGCACCCTTTTATAAGCCTGGATGCACAGCGCTGTTCCCAGCAAAGCCGCTGATGGCTTGGGAGGACCTTTATTAAATCAAATTAAGGGTCCTGAGCTGAAGGCCAACTACCATAGATGCAGACTATTTTCAAGTGTCACGTTTGTTTTGTGGAGCTGGGGATTGAACTCAGGCCCTTGTGCCTGCCAGGGAAGCCCCTATTCTCCTGAGCCATCTCCCCAGTCCTCGGATACTGTGACCATCTACGGAGAACCTCTACCACAGCACCTTTTAGTAGAAATGCTCCGTTAAGCTGGGAACAAAACTATCAGTGCTATCGTCGTCGCTCTATTAAATACTCGGCACGGACACCACCAGAACGAAGAAACAGTGATGTGAGGTGCTGTAGGTGTGCACCCAAGGCGGGCTGACTGCTCCTGTCACGTGGGAAGCCCCCAGGGCCACTCACGGGGGCTGTGGAACCGAGGGGGGGCCCTGGCTCCCCGTGGAGGGCGGGAAGCTGCACGCTGGGATTCGCACGCTTCCCTGCGTCCTGTGCATCAGCAAAGCCTCCAGCCGGGGCCCTGAGGGTCCGGAAGCGGGTGTCAGCGGGGTCCTCCCGGGCGCTACCTTCATCCACCCCCTCGGTTAGAGGACGTTGGGTACCACACCCCACCCTTAGTAGCCACGTTTGCTGGCCTTAACCAACACTGGGCGCTTCTCTGCTGAACGATCGAACGCGGCTCGTCATCCTGCAAGATCAGATGGCGTTAGACATTCTAGGGGACGCCTGTGTACGTGCATGCTGAGTGCTGTGTGCCTCTCGAGCAGTCCCAGGCCCGAGTCTCTGAGACTGAGGGCAAAGCCTTTGCTGGAATTGCCTACACCAAGGAAAAGGGTAAACACTGCCTTGGGAGTTACAGTAACGGCAGCGCTCCAGGTACGGGCAGAGGGGGCTCAACGTCCCAGCTGGAGCTGCTCTGTGCCTAGTTTGTGTACCTGGATTGGCAGGTCGTGTTCGAGAGGGCTCAAAGCCTATATTCCAGCTGTAATCATCTGACTGGTTTTAGGATCAGAACTTGGACTGTTAAACTGCTTCGATGTTACATGTCTATTGACAAAACACAGATTTGTTTTTGTCTTTTGCGGCACCAGGGATTGAACTCAGGCCCTTGTGCCTGCCAGCAAAGCACTTACTCTACTGAGCCATCTCCCTGGCCCCCGGAATACAGATTAAATTGCCCGCAGGCAGGCGCAAGGGTGGGGCTTGATCCCCTGGCCTGCCATGTGGGCCCCGCTCCTGGGGCGCACTGACATGGCCATTGAGACCGGGCATGGTGGCGCATGCCACGCCTGTAATCTCAGCTCTGTGGAGGCTGCAAGCACACGGATCCCTGTGAGCCCCATCTAGCAGTGAGACCCCGAGCACCCTGGAGACCCTTCCCTAAAACACAGAGAGGAAAACAAAACCAAATGTTTGCTGACGTCCCTGTGGTGATGTCCACCAAGCCCCGTGTGACTGTCTCAGATGTGTGAGCCCTTCCTGTCCGTAGCCTCCTAAGAGGGAGACTGTGCTCAATCCAGGGAGACCCCATCTCGAGCCCTGGGCACTGACCTGTGCAAGGGGCAGAGCAGCGCCCCACACAGCCACACTGCGGGCTGTGGAGCTGCTGGCTGCTCCGTACGGGGGAAGCCAACAGAGTCTGACTCTGGCATCTGTCCTATGATCCCATGGCACAGAGCCAGGATGTAAGCAATTCCCCATCAGCTGTGTCCCCCGTCAGACACTTACTGAGCCCCCTGACGGGTCTCACGGGGGCCCAGCACCCTCCCTTGTCGATGCCAGGTTCCTGTTGAGAGCCTTCTCCTGACTCCTTCTACAGACTTCCTTGTGAGTGTGACTCACTTCATGGACTGGCCGTGCTGCTGCTGCTGCCTCGAGGACTATCTCAGCCGTGTGTCCCTCCCTGCTCTGACAATGATGGCACGAGCGGAAGCTTTCCCACACTGTTTACACACAGGTTTATTCCCCATGTTATTTGACAAACACAAAGCGTGACCAACGTCTTCGCTCGTTTATTATATCCGTAGGATTTCTGCTGCAGTGTAAGTTCCCTACTGAGCTTGACAATCTTCGTGTCTGAAAAGAAAACAACAACAAGAAAAGGGGGGGCCGGTGAGATGGCCCAGTGGAATACGCGCTTCCCTGGCAAGCGCAAGGGCCTGAGCTCAATCTCCAGTTGCGCCAAAAAACCCAAAAGAAAACAAAGAACAAAACCAAAGAAACCAAAAAAAAACCAAAACAAAAAAATCCAAAACCAAAATCCTGGTGTCTGCTCTAGGCCGGCCCCCACTCCCGTACACGTTATTCCTCTCCAGCGTGAGTCCACACGTGCTGCAGACGATGTCTGCTAAACTTGCCAGCTTCCCCAGAGAGCCAACACTGCGGCTGGGGTGCATTGAACAAACTCTGCGACTAAGGTTTCCACCTGCGGCTTACAGACACAGGGCTCCTCTCCTCTGCCAGCCCTTTCCCTTGCTCAACCCCGATGAAGGATGAGAGCTGTCCCACACCCACTGCTTCCAGCGATTCCGCGACCCCTCGCTGCTTGCACGCTTAAGGTTTCTCCCGGGCGTGGCTCTGCCCACGCCTGTGCCACACCCCACCGGTGAGGGCCGGACCACCAGGCTCACGTGGGCACAGCCTCGCCCCTGCGCGCGCACTCATGACCTTGCCAACTGGCTTCTGTGCTGAAGTCTCGTCCACATCGCTGACACGTGTAGGGCTTCTCTCCAGCGTGGATCTGCTCATGTCTCTGACAAACAGCTTGTGTACTGAAAGCCAGGCCGCACTGTTTGCACACGGAGGGCTGCTTCCCCGTGTGAAGACTCTGATGCAGTGCGTAACTGCGATCTGTGGTGAAAGCTTTCCCACACTCCTCACACACTCGAGATCTGTCCCCAGTGTGGATTCTTTCGTGAATCTAACAGCTGCGATTTGTGACAAAAGCCTTCCCACAGAGCTTACATACGTAGGGCTTTTCCCGTGTGCCGTCTCTCATGGACCTGCCAACTGCACTTGTTCTTGAAAGCCTTCCCGCACTGCTTACACACAAAGGGCTTCTCCCTCGCGTGAGTGCGCTCGTGTCTGTGACGGTCACAGCGTGTGTAGAAAGCCTTCCCGCACTGCTGACAGGCATAGGGCTTCTCCCCGCTGTGAATTCTTTCATGTGTCTGACACCTGTGGCGTGTGATGAAAGCCTTCCCGCACTGCTTACACGCATAGGGCCTCACATCGCTGTGAATTTTTTCATGTGTTTCATACCTATAACGTGTACTAAAGCCTTTGCCACACTGCTGACATACGTAGGGCTTCTCCTCACTGTGAATCCGTTCATGTCTCTGCCAGGCGACTTTGCTGCTGAAAGCCTTCCCACACTGTGTGCATCCGTAGGGCTTCTCTCCAGAGTGGGTACACTCGTGCAGCTGACAGAAACGACGTGTGGTGAAAGCTTTCCCGCAATGCTTGCAGGCGTGAGGCTTCTCCCCCGTGTGACTCCGCACGTGGGCCTCACGGTCCCTGCGGATAACAAAGGCTTTCCCGCAATGGTCACACGCGTAGGGCTTTTCCCCGGTATGATTCCGTTCGTGAACTCGCCAGTTGTCCATCCTGACGAAAGCTTTGCCACACTGCGCACACGTATAGGGTTTCTCCCCAGTGTGAGTCCGTTCATGCGCTTGCCAGCTGTACCTGCTGCTGAAAGGCTTGCCACAGTGCTTACACGCATAGGGTTTCTCCGCAGTGTGAGTCCGTTCATGCACTTGCCAGCTGTACCTGCTGCTGAAAGGCTTGCCACAGTGCTTACACGCATACGGCTTCTCCCCGGCGTGAGCGCGCTCATGCTTTTGGCACCTAGTGCGTTCACTGAAAGCTTTGCCACACTGCGCACACGCATAGGGTTTCTCCCCAGTGTGAGTCCGTTCATGCACTTGCCAGCTGTACCTGCTGCTGAAAGGCTTGCCACAGTGCTTACACACATACGGCTTCTCCCCGGCGTGAGCCTGCTCATGCTTTTGGCACCTAGCGCGTTCACTGAAAGCTTTGCCGCACTGCGCACACGCATAGGGTTTTTCCCCAGTGTGAGCTCGTTCGTGCCTTTGACACGCACGACGCGTGACGAACGCTCTGTCACACTGCTCACACGCAAAGGGTTTGTCCCGCGTGTGAATTCTTTCGTGTAGCTGACACCTACGCTGGGTGCTAAAGGCTTTCCCACACGTCTTGCACGCACAGGGTCTCTCTCCGCTATGAGTCCGCAAATGCACCTCCATTTTATCCTTTCTACTGAAAGCTTTCCCACACTGCTTACATACATAGGGTTCGTGCGACGTATACGCACATTCAAGCTGTTGACAGAACTGAGGTGCACCGAGAGCCTCCCCACACTGTTTACTTACAGGGGTGTTTTTCTCTGTGTGATTCTTTCCATGTGTCTTCCAGCCTACTTTGCTGCTGAAAGCTTTCCCACACTGCTTACATACGTAGGGTTTCTGCTCAGTGTGACTTTTCACATCACCCAATGAATCGGCAGTGAAGGATTTCCCGTCGTCTAGATGTACGTGGGCATTTTCTGCACAGTAAGCTTCTTCACGTGCCTGAATACTGCAGGGAGAATTAAAACTTCCTCCGTACGGTACACATAAATGCAAATCCACTTCAAGGTGACCACTTTCCCCGATTTCGACATTCTTGGCTGTGATGAATGAACGGGCATCCGGGTTCACTGCGATGGTACCTTCTTCGGTGATATCAGAGTACGATCTTGCACATGGCCTACGTTCACGGAGCTTTTCCTCAGGACCTGTGTTTGCAGGCTCCTGAAGGGACAGGAGTGCAGTGCAGGCTGTTGTAAGTCTGTTATAGGCAGACAGCTTCTCTCGGAATCCCTGCTGCTCATACGGCTTGAGTGCGGCGCTGGCGACCACGGGCCCACGTGCTGCCGACTGACTGGACGGGATCCTTCTGGAAGACAGGCTTTCACCTGGCTTCGCAGCAACCGTCGGGGGCGCATCTGCACCTGGAGGCTGGCACTCCACTTCTCCACGTCGACACCAGAATTCATACTCACGGGATCGCTCTGCCTCTTCACTTCTGCAAGGGGAGAAAACGAAGAGCACCAATCACATTTCACAGCGGCTTTCAGTCATGACGCCCCACGAGGTGTGGCTCGAGACCCTCTAAGAACACCTAATCTACGGGTTACAGCACATGCACGATTTCTCTTTGCTTTACTCCTCAATGCATGCAGCAGGATGCTCACGAAAATCGTACCCTGAAATCCGGAAGCTTCCCCTCTCCGTGTCCCCTAACCCCACGGGCTCGGGGCCCTCAGTGCGCTGCTGAGTGCCCTCCCTTCACTCTACTGCGGATGAACGTGTCGCGTCGTGTGTGCGCACGCCACGGATTTTAACTGGAATCTGAACCCAGGTTTTCAGGAATGAGACACACTGACGTGGTCTCCTATTTCTTTTCAAACGACGAAGCCCATCATTAGTACGCCCAGGCCCAGCAAGAACACCACTGGCCTCCTGCAGCCTCCCAGAGCGCAGGGTCCGCACATGCCCACTGCTGCCCAGGACGTGTTTCTTTAGTCAGCGCACCTCTGTGGAGGCATTTAGGCTTTGCCCAGGGTTTAGCTTTTCTGAGTTGTGCGCTTCCCGTGCGATATACAAGCAACGAGGAATAGGATTAGTTGAACGTCCAGAAAGCATATGCTATGAAAGTACACTTTGATCTGGATGGGGCGGGCGGGCTGCTGTCTCGGGAGCCTCAGGTAGCAGGGTCACCGTGAGAGGGACCAGCCTGGCATACACGGTGGGACACCGTGTCACAAAACAAACACGAATATGCACAGCTGTGTACCACGATGCCTATTCTTCCCTCTCTGTGGGACCCCTAGATTCCTTTTCATAAGTGCTCCAGCGCACGGCCAGGCCCACTAATTATACCACGGAGATGTCCCTTGATTACAAGGGAATCTAAATAGATGGCGGGATGGGGAGGTAACTGCTTGAGAATACAGTGATGAAGACAGAGATGCTTGTTCAGATTTTGAAAGCATGCAGGACACGAGCAACTTTACAGTGAATGTGCGCCTCACAGCGAACTACATATAGCATCGCACGTGTGTGACAGGAAAGGGTTTTAAGAACATGGATATATGACAAGCTGAGCTATACATAAAATCAGTTTTATATCCTTCTGCACTTCATTCCTGATTGCAGTTTCACCAAATAGATCTACCAATCTGACCAGGAAAGAAACCTGGTGCTCACTCTGGAATTCCAGGCAGGGCTTCGCTGTGGAGTTTATGCTGGCTCTGCACTTACTACGTGGCCCAGGCTGGCCGGGAACTCATCCCAATTTTTTCTGCCTCAACTTCGAGAATGCTAGGATTACAGGCAGGCCCAAACTCACGGACTTCCTAGCACTGTTCTTCACATTACGTCAATGATGTCAGATTGGGCCCGATCTGAGCAACACCTGCATTTCGAACGCAGAGATGTTTCCAATACTCAGTCGTCAAAATCACCATACGCATAATGTGCTCATGTCCAGTGAGACATTCTGTGACCTTAATGAAGCTGACACACAGCCTTTCTTAAGCACTTGTCTTGGGTTAATTCTGGCATGGGAAGCTCCCTCTCTGAGGACACATTACCTGAGCTGCTTCCCACAACGCCTGTCCTGGTCTTCGAGGTGCTGCTCAGCGAAGTACCTCCCTGCAGTGCAGAAACAGACAGATCGTGAGCGCTCAGCACAGACGGAAACCTGCAGGCTCCAGTTTGCGCCACTGCGGAATGGCACAGGCCCAGAAGGCGCTGCATAAGGTTTCCGTCTTCCCAGGAAGGAAACTCTGCCGAAGAGCAGGATCCCACGCTCTCAGGGCATAAAGGAGAAGAACGCATCCTCCTTACCTACGGCAGCCAGGTTCCTAAAGGTCTCCCACATCACGTCTCTGTGGAGCTTCTTTTGGGATGGATCCAGCAGAGCCCACTCCTCCCTGGAGAAGTTCACAGCCACGTCCTCGAAGGGCACCATCTCCTGCACCATCAGACACGGAAGAGAGAGTTAGGACACAAAACACCTCCACCCTGCTCATGCAATGCCCGCAGGCGCTGAGCTCTCCAAGAACTTATTTCCAAGGACTTATTTCACGTAGTAGCGGGAGAACACGCGTTCTCCACCCTTAGGCTCGCATCTCCCAGAAGGTGCGGATCTATGCTGGAGTTCAGGGCTGAGGCAACAGCAGGCTGGGAGCCCTGTTCCCAGGGTCACTGGCACAAGGTCACTGAAGCACGGGTCATAGAAGAAGCCCACACATCAGAATCCAAGGGAAACGGAGCGAGTGTCTGAGGAATGAAAGAGATGAACGTTTCTCCTAACCTTTCATTAGGAATTGACTGGGTTCCTTCCCCCTCTGGTTCTATTTAGACAGCATTTTGAGACTGAGCACTTCCTTCCTAGACAGACGCGTTCTTCAGAACTAAGTAAAAGTTAGGAGTGGAAACTTGGGAATAACTGCACTTCGTACTGGAGAATGTCTGAGAACCACGAGGTGGGGTGAGGAAGCCCTGCTATCCCACGGTGGGGGGACCTGCCCGGTGGCACCATGGACAGAAAGGGGGGGTGCACGCGTGCTGTGGAAATACTTCTGAAATACGTTTTCACTAGGATGTTGGAAACTTCACAGGCACTGACAATGAAAGGTACAGTGCAAGAAAAGAAAGCTTTTCAGTTCCAGCTACATCTGCAAATAGGACAGCATTACTTTTTTAAACATTGCATTTATTAGGTAGAGCATACTGCTCCGCAGCTCAGGCTCGTAGTGACCCTCCTGTCCAGCTCACCTGTACTTGGATTATTGCTCTGCACACCAGGCCCCGGCTCAGGGGCCAGCCCGCACACCCGGGGTTCTGGGGCCGGCACGGCACGCGGCGCTGGGTTAATGCCCTGATCTCAAGACGAGGTCGGTCTCCCTACAGCATGCACAGGCGCCCTCAGGGGAGGGCACTAACGGGAAAGGTGTAACACAGCGGGCTCGGGGGACATCAGCACGAGGACATCCAAGGTTTGCACGATCATTGACCATATGGGGTTTTGAGCAAGGAGAACTTGTGTTTGGATTTCTTTTCTTAGACTGAACTCCTCCTTTAGCCCACCTGTGACCTTTCCAGAGTCGATTTCCAGGGGCTTCTCCCACACACCAACACGGAGCTTCAGTCTTGGAGTTTGCGGAGTCGAGGAGACACTCGGGAATTTAGGTACTGAAGATGCTTGTCACTTATGAAAGAGTTTACAAATGCTCACCGCAATCTCTTGCTCCATAAATCACTACAAAGTGTGCAGTTTCCGAAGTGCCAGTGCACCAGAGAGAAACCCCCTTTCAACTTGATTTATCACTTAAAATTGTTTTCTCCCCCTGTATTTTAGGGAAGGTTCTCTAGGGTGTTGAGGGTGTCACTACCAGACCCGACTCAGAGCGATCTGCCTGTTCCCAGCCTCTGCAGAGCTGGGGGTACAGGCACGCGCCCGCAGGCCCGCTCTCCAGCTGGATTTCCATCTCCATGCCGACCGTCTCAACAGAAGATAAGAACACCTAATTCCTTTGACGTAAGCTAGGCTGACTCTTTTTTTTTTTTTTTTTTGCGGAACTGGGGATTGAACTCAGGCCCTTGCGCTTGCCAGGGAAGTGCTTATTCCACTGAGCCATCTCCCCGCCCCTAGGCTGACTCTTAAGAGTTTCTGTCACTGCACCAGGAAACACAACCACCTCATCCACACCTGGAACCGACGACACGGTACCAGCATTTCCCCCAGCACAGCAGGTCAGGGCCCAGTTCCTCGCTGGAAGCTATCACTGACTAACACGCTCGCGTGGCTGTTTGTCTGGTTTCTGTGGGTAATTCAATTGAATAAGCGTGTTTCCCACAAGAGCAGAACGGTAGGGCTCTTGTAAAGCACCTGTGCCAGGCTCTGGCTGGGCTTGTGGATGCTTTTCCCACCGTTCCAGAAGGCAGGTGGATACAGGTCACCTATGGCACCTGTGGGGCCGGCCCTGGCCCCACACCCCACCGTCCCCAGTCTGGCTGAGCGGGGGCAGCCTCTCCTGCTCGCCACAGTAGCCTCAGTGAGCCGTCCTGCCCTCCCACTGTCTCGGGCACAGCGTTCACCCGCCCCCATGCATTTCCATCCCTGCTAAGGCCCAGGGTCCACTGGGAGCATAAATAACATCACAGAACCAAAAGCAGTGTTCGCCGTCCAGTCCACGCACAGCACATCCGGGAGACAAAGTTATACAAGAACCTGAAAGTCGGCCACACAGCTCAGCGGGTCACGGTGCCTGCCTGGGCAGACACAGCAGCAGCTGGGGTTCGATCCGCAGCGCGCCATGCTGGCTCCACCCGTGGGGCGCCCTGACACAGCTGGTGAGACTGGGCATGGTGGCACGGGCCTGTGATCCCACTGCTGGGGAGGCTGGAAAGAAGAGTATGGCTAGGAGTCCAATCTATGCAGTGAGGTCCTGTAGACCCTGAACAACAACAACTAAAACCATAGCAAAGCCGGGCGTGGTGGCGCAGGCCTGTAATCCCAGCACTCGGGAGGCTGAGGCAGGAGGATTGTTGTGAGTTCGAGACCAGCCTGAGCTACAAACTGAGCTAAGGCCAGCCTGAACTGCATAGTGACACCCTGTCTCAAAAAGATAAAAAAAAAAAAAAAAAAAAAAAAAAAAAAAAAAAAAAAAAAAAAAAAAAAAAA
>PVKA01038383.1:0-20277 GCA_004027165.1 Ctenomys sociabilis | reverse complement strand
TAAGGCAAAGTGAATGGCATATGCTGCAGGATACTAATCAGCTTTTCTTCTGGATGGTTAACAACCTAAGTTCACAGATCAAAGTTGGAGAAATAGAAGAGCCACAAGGCCAGCCAACATTTTGGCCCTAGCCTTTCAAGGTCAGTGAAGACTCAGGACATAGGAGAACCTGTACTGCAACATCATGAAACTCAGTTGATCTCCAAATTTTCTGAACAAGGAGATTATGGAGCCACAAAGGAAAGAGAGCAAAGTTCTATAGTGTGCCTGGAGAGAGTCACATGGAGAGAAAACTTTCTCGCAGGCTCTCAAAGAGAGCTAACTGGTCAAGCATTGGCTGTGCCTCATCCACATGGGTGACACAGACAAAGGATCTATAGAATAAGGTACAGTATTACAAGATAAACCCTGAGGGGACTTCACTTGACCTCATAAGAAACATAAAGTACATGTGTTGGTATATAAGTCTTGCTCTATCTAGGTAGGTCTTAACCATCCAGCAGAAAAGTATAAAATGAAGTATACATCGCGGGGCCATAATATTAAGTTGAGCTGTAAATGGCTACGGTCGACAACTTCTTTGGATAACTCACCATTGTTGTGGAATGCTGGACTGTGTTGGATTGTGTTGTTGAGTTCAAGCACCTAAGTTAGTTTAACGACAATGGAGTGCCCATCTTTGACAGGTGTAGACAAAGGAAGGGGTATAGAAAGAAAGAATCATGATGTGTGTGTACAGTTGGGATAGATAACGATATGCTTCTTCATAGTTCTATGAGAGACAAGATTTGCACTAATGGTGGTTGGGCAGGGTATTATGTCAGCTTCTAGTACTATGGACAACCAGTAGGAAAATATCAAGTTAGAAAGTATTAATTATTGAATCTTTGATGTAATTCAGGTATGAAAAATAAGATACACAAAAAGTTACACTCTTTGTTTCCTGATAAGAGACATACGATGTAATAATGTCTGTAAATATAATATCATGTATGCACCTTCTATGATACCAAAACATTATGAAAACAGTTTGCAATGTATTAATTTATCAAATGCACCTTGTCAACGTATCTTAAAACTGTCTCATTGATATTTGTACTTCAATAAAACAAAAATTTAAAATAATATCTGATTAAAAAAATAAAATTTTACTCGCTGGAGGCCAAATTAAATGAGGTCATGGTCTCTGGTAAAATGATATATTTGAAGTTATTTCTGAGTAGACAGAGGGGCCCTTTCTGTCAGATGATGCCTCCACTTTTTACAGGTTGGGAAGGATCTTTATCTTACAGAATATAGGAATGGGGAATGCAGAAAGTGGAGATCTCCATGCTTTTATTTTTTTATCATTCTCAGCCTCCCCAGCTCATTTAACACTTATTTGTGGAAATGAAACTGGGCTCCTGCCTCATGTGGCTGACATTTGCATATTCTGTCACTTTAGCTAGGATCAAGAGAAGAGGGTTGGTTTTTTGGTTAGCACAATGATCAACATCTGGATAGATGACATTTGGAGAAGCTGCTTCTTTCTAAAAGAAAAAAATTCTAACTTTGCAAGTTCCATTTTGCAGTGCCAGTTACAACAGTGAGTAGGTAATGGAGTCAGAGCCACCACCTTCATCTACTCAGATTGCTTCATAGATGGTTGCATTAAATTTATTTCAGAGAGACCACTATGTGTCTGCCCTAGAGAATGAGTACTCATTAGAACCCTTAAAGAGGGGGACTCCTGCAGACCAATTAAAACCAAAATAAAAGGATCCTTTTTAACTGATCCTTGTCACACTCACTGCAGTACAGATGCCAGGAGTAGAAAAATAGATTCATGCTTCTAGGATTAAGCTCACCGCCCCCTTGAACTATATGAAGCAAAGGGATATCCAAAAGAAGAAACCTACTCCTGTGAATTTCTGAAAGATGTGATGGGCCTCTTCCAAAAGCATGACTCTAGTACTGTTTCACTTGAAGATAAGTACAGTCACTAATGACCTCTGATCTATCATAGCTTAAGTGGGCACCTCTGTTAGGAATCCTGCATTTATTTAGATCCATAATGGCTAATTTTGTTACAGTTATGGACCTCAGGCTTTTCGTACTTTATCTAATGGCAATCCTTGTCACACTTTCTTCTCCACAGGGAGCATGGAAATAATACTTTTATAAATTTCTCCCAAATAATGTCATGAAAAAATAACACCAACTGCTAGATCTGTTACAGTACTCTACTCAGAAAAATACCACAATTATTCTGTGTAGAATATGGTATTCTACCACAGAATATGGTTATATAAATTTAATAACCAAATTCAGTACAGTAGCAGGATACATAGTCAACTACCAAAAATCAATACAGCTTCTGTGCATTAATGACAGACTCACTGGAAGAAAAATTGGAGAAACTACAATTTTCATGGTATCAAGAAAAACTAAATACTTAGAAATCAATCTAATGAAGTGTAACAGTAAATGCCCTCAGACAGTATATTAGTTGCACATGTGATAGTTCTTGTTGCTTCTGTCCCCTAGAAATGCCTGATTACTGTGATGCATAAATAGTCACTATGATGCATGAGAATTAATCAATGACAGCCAAGTACTATAACTTCGTACTTCCTTTTTTAAACTGACAATACATTTGTTCCCTGGGCATTTGAGGCCTCACAATTTGAGGAATAATTGATTCCCAGTCAGTTCCTCATTTACATTAAATAAATCTGCCTTGGGGATAGCAAGATAGCTCAGTAGAAAAAAAGCTGCTTAGTGCCTACTTAGGCAAACTCAGGCAAATTTAGGGTCTACAGTGCAGGGATTACAGGCCTGTACCACCACGCCCAGCTTACAGTTAGATCTCAGGCACCACATAAAGCGCTGGCCCTTTCCCCAGGATGGGTTGAGCCACCCACACAGTCCAGGTGTAGTGACATATATCTTTAATCCCAGTGCTGGGGAGGCTGAAAGCAGGAGGATCACTATGAGTACAAGTTGTGTAGTGAGACCCTGTGACAAACAAATACATTAAAATTAATAGTAATAACAAAAAAAAATCTACCTACAAATACTGAGTGTTGGTTTGGTGTTTCTTCTTGCCACTGCAAGCAGACCCTTAAAGTGATAGGTGTAGGAAAATATTTTATGAAGAAAACCATAATGGTACTGGAAAAATTACAAATAATCAAAACCTGTGATCTCATCAGGTTAAATAGATTTTGCACAGCAAAATTAATCACAAACAATATGCTGAGGAAAACCACAGAAGAGGAAATTTTTTACCAGCTATTCCTCAAAGGACCAATGTCTAGAATATAATGAGATTATCAGAGGAAATAAAAAGTATGCAACCCACCAAATTTAAAGATCCAATTCAAAAATGGGTATTTGAGATGAACAAACACTTCCCAAATGGAAACTAAATAAATATATGAAACAGCAAATAATATATGAAAAAATGTTCGACATCACTTGTTATTGCAGAAATGCAAATCAAAACTCTGAGCTTTCATCTCACTACAGGAAGAATGGCTGTTATGAAGAAATCAGCCAATAACAGATGTTGGCAATGCTGTGAAGATGATTGACCTTTATACTTTATTGTTTATAATTTATTTCAAAGAAAGTATAATAACTGATAAGACATTAGAAATGGTACACATTTAGAAGAACAAGATGAGAAGTATTTCACCAGTTTTTGTATTGCACATTGTTGTCATCAATGTATTTCTAAAAATTGCAGATATTAGTATAGAGATAGTCAAGGTGAAAATTTTAAAAATTAACTGCTATTTAAAAAAAATAATGGAAATTAGTAATGCAATCACCCTCTTCTATCCTGTGTATATATTTGTGTGATTCTTCTCCCTTCCTTTACTTCCCATCTTTTCTCCTTTCCCTCATGTTCATTGATTATTATTTATATTCTGTTTCTTTTCATGTTACTACATCTATTTTCTTTCTTTTTCAAATTTTGCAGGCACATATTTGATTAGCTGGACAACGAGGTTGAAGACAGCACTGTACCATGCAACAAATGTGCTTGAGTTCATAATACTTTTAGTGAAATTCGGTAATCATATGTAATTTAGTATTACTTTATATTCTTTTAAAAAATAAAAATAAATTAAAAAGAAAGTGTTAAAAGCATCATAACATAGTGAAAAAAGCACACTTATGTTACTAAAACACAATTGTAATAGTTAAATCTTTGGGACAGAGTCGAGGGAGATGGCTCAGTAGAATAAGCGCTTCCCTGGAAACTACAAGGGTCTGAATTCAATCCCTAGTCTTTAAAAAAAATCATGGGGATAACTGAGTTGCTCACACCGAATGAGTAGATAAAGAAGACACGGATTTTGTATGCAATGGAAAAATACTCTGTGTAAACAGGGGTAAACAACAGACATTTTAGGTAAATGGAGACACCTATAGAACATATTTTTAAGTGAAATAAATGAGCCAAAAAATTCAATGAATTGTGTTTGTGGATAGAACATCATGTCTGCATCTTGTACTATGAATAACCACTAAGAAGACAACAATATGCAATATATTAATTATTGAAATTGTCCTACTAATTAGTTTTGAAACTGTCTCATTGCTATTTGTTTCACAATAAAATTATTTATAAAAATGAGATGTATGTTTAAATGTTGTATTGTTCCTATAGTGTGAGAAACTCAAGTGGCAAATAAGGAGTAAAATAAAGGAAAGTTATGGGGAAATGGGAAGACTACATTCAAATGGGATGGGGAACAAAGGCGGGGGAGAGGAAATGAAGTAACTAAAAAGGAAAACAGAGAATACAACATAGCCCAGGAAATATTCTGACCTGGCCCTTCTTACAGAGGGCCTCTTCCTCTCTCCAGGCTAGTAATAAACTTCATGTATTCAATGGTTTAGATGACGATGATTTCCTGATATATTCACACACAGCTTTCTTAAATTGAACAGGAAGTTGAACAATCCCTGACATATAGGCACTAACTATTTTCTCATTGTCTTCTGACAGATATTTTCTAGTGCAGCTAGTGAGCATCAAAGTCTCAAGGTAGTAATACGACACATAATTCTGAGTAGTTATGGAGTGCATTAAGCATGAAGCATTTCTATGAAAAATCAGACCTCCCCATTCCACAAGCTTCCCATAAAATTTGTGACGATTATGCCTCTCAGGGGCAAATGACTGAGAGATTATAGTTGGGGCAAAACCTATCAAACAAGTGGACAAAATTTGTTAAGCTTTGGAGATCCACAACATATGTGTAGAGCATAGATCCCAGAGGACTCTGCAATTCCTGAGCACTGGACACAAAACAAATTACAAAATTTCTAATTTCAACTCATTTACATCTATGTCAAACCAAGTAAGTCTTCCATAGGACAGTGTAAGCCAGGCATCAGGTTAGGTTAGATTTTAAAAAGACAACCATCCTAAATGCCTATTTGCATGAGGGGAAAATAATCTAAGAATTCCAGATACAAAAGACTTCCCTCCATTAATCTTGTGGCTGCTGTAAGTTTGTCTCCTAGCCTGCTGTCACTTTGCCAAGGATGCTTCTCCATCTTACATAAATGTGCATCCCTGCTAACTTTTCTGTTTGCTGTTTCCAATTCTTTGTTCAGAACACCAAGAACCTTAGAAGAATTTCCCCAGGATTCAAAATCTGATAACTAGGGCTTAAGTTCTGTAAACATTTAAAACCTAAGACAGTAGAGAGCACAAGAAATCATTTTGGCAAAGGTAAAGTCTCTTTTGAAAATTTTTGTTTTGCTTCATTTTACATTTTATTAAGAAGAGATCAGTATCTTTTCTCTCTCTTTCTCTCTTTCTCTTTCTTTTCTTTCTTTTCTTTCTTTCTTTCTTTCTTTCTTTCTTTCTTTCTTTCTTTCTTTCTTTCTTTCTTTCTTTCTTTCTTTCTGTCTTTCTTTCTGTGGAACCAGAGATTGAACTCAGGCCCTTGCACTTGCCAGGCAAGTGCTTATTCTACTGAGCTAACTCCTCAGCTCCAAAGATTAATCTCTTAAGGACTAATTTTTGTCCTTTTATAAAAACATAAATATTTTGACATTAAACACGTGTGTTTATTTTTCATATTTGCAAGTCTGTAGAAAAGTCTATAGCCATACTACATGGAACACATCTGATTTTACTTTTAAGATTATGTCTGATGTGATATCTTCTATAGCCTAATGGAGTTTTTTCTTTATTTCAGTTATTATCATTTCAGAAGTTTCAAGTGTGAGACTTCCAAGACATGTTTTTGGTGGGCTAGAGGTCTGAGATTGCATTTTCCTCCTTTATTTTGACATTTGTGAAACTTCTAATGTTGACCTAGGATCAATAATGATAGTGGGGGGGTACAAGTGAGCAAGGTTCCTGCAACAATTTGGAAGTAGGCTCACCAAAGCAACCTCTGTCCTAGGTTCAGGGTTGCTTTTTGATAATATGTGTGTGGGGGAGCTGTAGCTCAGCAAGGGTCCTGAGAAGGTTGGGGGTTGTGACAGGGCTCACAAGGTTGCTGTAGGTGTCTAGGCCTTAGCCTGCTTTCAGAGATGGTGGGGGGTGGCACAGCTTAGCAAGCTTCCCAGGATGCCAAGCAGGGCAGAGCAGGGCTCACTGGATTCCTGAAATTGTCAGAGGCTTAGCCTGCCTTTTGTGAGTGTGGGGGAGGGATAGCTCAGCAAGTTCCCAAGATAGTCTGTTTGGGAGGGTGAGCAGAGCCCCACATATTGGATCTTGTCTCATCTCAGAAGCTAAGGAGGACTGAGTCTGCTCAGTAATTAGATGAAGGACATGTCTGCAGTACACACTGATTACATTCACTGTAAGAAATTGATACATGGGGCTGGGGAGATGGCTCAGTGGAATAAGCATTTCTCTGGCAAGAGCAAGTGCCTGAGTTCAATCCTGGTTCTGCCAAAAATAAATAAATAAATACATAAATGAAAAAATTCTTAGATCAGAACGTCTATAGAAATGCCTGAATCAAAAATACACCATTGCATATATCATCAATTTGCAACAAAATGTAACTTAGATTATTATAAAATTATGACACTCCACACATAGATTATCAGTAGTTTTAAAGCTATTATAAACTTTTGCTGGTGTCCCAAACTGTGTCATATACAGATATAACAACTGTATGTTTGGAAAATAACACACAACATACTTGAGGTAGTAAATGACTTTATATTTGTTTTTCAAAATTACGGGGGCCAGGGAGATAGCTCAGTAGAATAAGCGCTTTTCTGGGAAGCACAGAGTCCTGAGTTCAATCCCCAGTACTGAAAAAAAAAAAAAAAAACCACACACACACAAAAGAAAATTACAATTTCTTTGTAAAAACAAAATGATTTTGAAAGAACATATTTTCAGGTACTTAATTTATGCAAACACTAGAAAGTAAAATAACAGCAGATTTTTTTTACAAAGAATCAGGGAAACATTTTAGCATATCTTAAAATTATTACCATTAAGCCACATAATCAAAAGTAGTAAAAAACCAGGCAAACCACTGCTTTTTAAAGCAAAATGTTTTTTAACTAACTGTTCCTAAAGAATTAGTGAATTGCCTATCTGCCACTGAAAAGGGAACCTGAACTCAATTAGTTTCCTCTTCTTGCTCAGATAGGTAGGATGAGCTGGAAGTTGGAAGAGGAAGAAATTCCATTCTGAGTATTTTCTGAAGGGTTAACAGCTGCTGGGGAGCACTAGGGTTTCTAGGAAGCTAGTTGCTGATGGAGTTCACGAGTTACATGCAGAAAGTGGGACTAGTTTACTGGGCTGATAATTATGAAGAACAGGCAGAGGAAAACTCGAATTGTATGTTTTAACTTAAAAAGGCACTGCTGTGCAGGACCCAACGCCCGGGCATGCTGAGACATCAGTTGATACTGGACATGGTGCTGCATGCCTGTAATTCTGGCTCTTGGTTGGCTGTAAACAGGTGTATCACTGCCAGTTTGATCTAGTAGTGAGGCACTCAATACCCTGTAGATCCTTCCATAAAATACAAAAAATAAATACTTTAAGAAGGCAGAGGAGACATATATTCCTCTGAGAGAGGCAGGGTTCTGAAGAGTGAACCATCAATATCAATTTCTCTGGAGGGGCCTCTCTCAACACCCTATCTCTTACCTTCACAGAAGCATCATCTCTGAAAAGCAATCATAAAAACCTGAACACAAGGGATTTCAGGTCATTTTATTCCTTGGTTTTTAAAGAAGAGATCTATTTTAAAAGCAGTATCATGATTTATAGTGCCATTCTGTACCAATTTGTTGCCATTTCTTATTCTATGTTATGGCCTGATGGTGAGGTCAGTGGGAAGGGCAGAGTATTTCCTGTCATACTGCATGGGAACCTATTTAGAGCAGAAAAAACATTACACCTAAGATCCTTCTGTGGACATTCCTGAAGAAGATGCAGATCCATGAGCTCTGGAACATCCTTCTAGAAAATCAATTTTACCATCAGACGTCTTTGGAAAAGTAAGTTGCACCACTGTCCACTTTCTTCCTTATACTTCTCCATAGCCTGTGGCCCACTGTAGCTTCTTAATTCATTCACAGAGTGGCTATAATTTGTATGCCTTGCTGCTCTGCAGCTCTGATTTAATATGTGTATTTTCTGTCATGTGGATCTGACTTTAATTTGATTGTTGTTATGTAGCTTAACTGCTTATGCATATTAATATATGATGCTAAAACAAAACCAGTCATGGCTAGATTATTATTAAGCTCAGTGGTAAATTTTTCTTTTATTAGTACTTTGCTATTCTTTGATGGCTCTTCTCATTTTCATTTGGGATTTTTGTTTGTAATATATAATTTTGTATATACATATATACATATTATAGCATGTTTGTTTTTTAGTGTTGTTTTATATTTTTTCCATTAGAGTGTGACATAGAATCTGGGTGTGGTGGCACACATTGTTATCCCAGCATTCAGGAGGCTGAAGGAGAAGGATCACTGTGAGTTCGATATGATCCAGGTCTCCAAAGTGAGTTGAAGGCCAGCCCAAATTCATAGTGAAACCATGTTTCAAAAAACGTGTCATGTAGAAAATGAATCATTCATCATATAAATCTGAATTATAGGTCATGATGTATCTATTGCTCTGAAGATAAAGATGCATTAAAGCTACATGAATGTAATCCTGTGGCCAATATTTACAATAAATGTACTGCTGATCTGTATATAAATGTAGAAGATTAAGAGGAAGAATGGAAGCCAACAATCAAAGAAATATGATAGAACAAGAGCACAAGGAAGTGCAAAATATGGAACTTTTAATAAGAAATATTCCTGTGCTGTATAAATTATTCATACCAATTAATAGAAACAAAATTATATTTGAAATACCAAATAGATAAGCCATACAGCATGGCTTTAGTGCGAGAAGAAAACATGAGCAGTACTGAGAATATGTTACAATAATTGAAATGACAAGTTTTGTAGATATACTATTAACTATAGGATAGTACTATTATAAGGTATTTTATTGTATTGGTCTGAAAAGAATATGTATGTCAGTGGGCATATAAAGAATAACACATAACACATTTTGGGCTACTTTGAGCTGTTTTACAATTCTGTGACAATACCACATGTAGAACTGAGGCTCCCTTGTATAAATTTAAAAGCTCATGGAAGAAATTATTAACACATTAAAAATGTAGTAAAACCTGGAATAATGTAGTGATGGATGAAAGTATGATTTTATGGCTAGGTTTTGTGTTTCTTCCCCAAAACATCAAAGAAGAAAGGTACAAATACAGTGTGGGATGAAATTATGTAAACCGTGCCTATCTAGTGGTTACATCTATGATTCACATGTCCATGCTGGAAAAAGTACAATCCCTTCAATTCATGGGCATTTTTAAGTTGTTTGGAAATTTATGAAAATGTTATTGCTTTAACAGCATATTATATGCAAGTGTTTATTGTTCTAGTGTATGCCTAGCACAAGAACTTTTACCAAAAGAAATATATGTTTGCTGCACAGTACAGCCAAATCAGAAGTTTTTACTAGGACAAGCAAAGACAAAGCAAAATGGTGTTGAAATCAGAAGCTCTGATCATTTCTCTGGTATAAAATTTGTTAAATGAGGTAGTAAAAGAACTATTTGCATGTGAGCGACTTTTAAAAATTATACCTATGCATTGATAAAGGAAAAACCTGGAAACATAAAACCTGACCGGTTTCTGTGATTGCAATAATGCAAGAAAGGCGTTGACTTAGCAGATAAATGTCATCATATCACTCTTCTTAACAGGAATATTAAAATTGCATAAGATTGTGACACAGGTAATTAGTGATGCAAAAGTTGCAAATACATATTATAAACTGGCAATAAGGGATTCACAAGATTTCCGTTTAAAGTTTAGAAAATGACTGCTACACATTACACTGAAGCATTAGTACAATGAAGTTACTCAGGTTGTTGTTTTATATGCTGCAAAACTAAATTATTTTGTATTAGTTTTACTCATAACTGGCAAAAGTCATGGTCCAATCAGTCAATAACTGACAGTCTCGTTAAAAAAATCTACATTCCTAGTAGGTAAAATTATCATTCGCTTCTACACAATGAATTCAAATATTTTTGTAGTTCTCTACATATACCTTAAAAATCCCAAAGATATTACTTGATATTAATTCTTAGTCTTGGCACTAATAATTACTGTGCTTTCTTCTAAATGATAACTAGCACTGATTTACAAAAAGGGTAATTTCTTCATATATTTTCTTGATATAGTATTCTGGCAAAAATAAACTTATTTAATACAGTCATTGGCTCTGTTGAATGAAATAGGTCAGTATGTTTTTTAGTTTAGGTGTACTGTACTAACTTGAGTAGCTTTGTTCTTATTAGCTTGTTTTACACCTGTTTACAAATTTTGTAATTGTTTTATGTTCTAATGTTTTATGGTGTTAATATCAGAACAGACATGATTAGAGTTGCTGATACACTCTAGATGAACTCAACTTACAAGCCACTCTTACTAAATCCCTGATATTGCTTAAACTTGGCAAGAAGGGCTCATGACACTGATTCCAATAATCTGTTACAATGTGTCCAAATGGAGGATGTGTTCTGACTAAGCGTCACAGAGGAAAGATATCTTGGCACAGAGGGATAAGGCCACAGTTGATTAATTGGCAAGGCCTTCAGAAGAGAACAAAGTGCACTCAGGCAAAGAGGACAATTTGTGAACATTAAAAGACACCTCTGTGTCAATCCTATAAAAGTAAATAGAGCTACAGAGGCTGTAAAAACTGGCTCTTATGCATGTTTATCTAACAACAAGTATCCTTCCTATCAGATGTAATGGTGAGCTCTCTCTCTCTCTCTCTCTCTCTCTCTCTCTCTCTCTCTCTCTCTCTGTATTTTAGAGAAGGGTCTACAGGGTGTTTAGGGTACTACATAAGACTCATAGTGATCTGCCTGTTTACAGCCTCCCAAGAGCTGGGTTTACAGGCATGTGCCACCCACTCTCAATCACAGTCCCAGCACCCTCTGGGTGTGGGGTCAACATGGCAGGGCCTGGAGATTGAACCCGGGGCCCTGAGCCTGCTTGGAGGCCTTTTAATCTGCTAAGCTACTTGACCAGCCCTGAATTATCTCTTCACTTTGGTTTTCTTTTCTATTTCTTCCCAACTTTTACTGTGATCGTTTTTTTAATTCTAGCATCTAACTTCTTTTTTCTTAAGCTCCAGCTACCTTTGTAAATGTACCTACCTATCCAACATGAAACACTGGCTCAGATGGTGCAGCATAACTCAAGTCCCTCAAGACCGAGAGCTAAAATGAAGCCCTGAAAGTGTATACAGCATTGCAAGTTAAACTTTTTCTTTTAGAGATGAATAATTTCTCCAAACGTTTTCCTATTGAGAATATCAGCAATATTCCCTCTTCTCATCAAGAAACAACTGACAGAATATGAAGATGCCAGCCTCAGGAGTCTATGGCCCATTTTCTTTCCATGCAAAAGAAGAGGATGAGTTAAAAATGGTGGTAATTGACCAAGCAAGAGTAGAAACCTACATTACCTCTCATGCTCCCTCTGCCTCTGTTCCTGTGATGGCTCATATCTATATGCTCTTCCAATACTTCATAAACATGTGTGTGGGGATTTCAGAGCTGGCTGGGTACAACAGAACATGATCTAGGAATGAAAATGAGTGCTACTAAATTATTCCACAGGTTGATTTAGCACCATTCTGGGTGAGCATAATGGAAAGGCTCACAGTGGTTGTGGGTCGCACCAACCAAAATACTGTTAGCTTGAATCAGATAAAAGGGAAGAATGAAGAGCAGGCTAGATCTTCCTGCTCACTTCTTCCTGCCTGCCTTATCAAGGACTCATCTACTTTATGAAGCCACACTGCCATGCCATCTTGCTGTGGAGACCACCCACTATGGACCGAAACTTCTGCAGACTGTAAGCAAAATATATCTTTCCTCTTTTAACTTGTGATGAGGTGGCACGTGTAAATAACACGTCTCAATTCTTTCTTCATCTCTGTCCAGTTATTCCCACATCTGGTGATCTGGTTCCCATTTGCAAAAGATCTACCTCCTTGTTTGTTGTTATTATCCTTTATTTATTTATTTATTTATTTATTTATTTTTTTACTTTTTTGTTGAAGAACAAATAACAATGAGACAATTTCAAATCAAATGAACAGGACAGATTCAATAATTAATACATTGCAAATTGTTTTCATAATGGTTAGTTGTCGTATACAGTGAATACAAGATATTCTACATACAGACACTAATAGAGCAGATGTCTCTAATCAATACGTTAAATGAAAGTAGTTGTATACTTAGTATTTTTTAAAGATGAATTATAGCACAGTTTCAATAATTAATACTTTCTACAATGTCATCTTCTTGTGGTTGTCCATAGTACTTGAAGCTGACATAGTATCTTGTCCAACTTCTATTAGTGCTAATCTTGCTTGTCATAGAATTATGTAGAAGTATAGCACATTTATCTTAACTGTAATGTTTATACAAACACATCATGATTCTTCTTGTATCCCCCTTTTTTTTCTAGACCTGTCTAAGATGGGCACTCCATTGTCAATAAAGCATTATACATGTCTGAACTCGATGACACAATAAAACACAGACCAGAAGTCTTCAATAATAGTGAGTTATCTGAAGACATTGTTGACTATAGTCATTTAAAGCTCAACTTATTATTATGGCCCCACTTTATATACCTCATTTTTATACTTTTCTGATGGATGGTTAAGACCAAGATAAAGCAAGACCTACATAACAAAAAATGTAGCTTTTATATCTGAGGTGGTCAGTTAAGTCCCCTAAGGGTTTAATTTTGTAATCCTGTACCTCACTCTGTAGACCTTTTGTCTGTCAGCCATGTGGATGAGTCACAGCCATTGCTTGAACAGTTGGCTCTCCGTGAGAGCCTGAGAGAAAGTTTTATCTCCAGGTGACTCTACCCAGGAACACAGTAGATCATCTATCGCCTTCCTCTGTGGATCCATAATCACCCTGATCAGAAAATTTGGGGTAAAACTGAGTTTCATGATGTTACAGTACAGGTTCTCCTATGTCCTGAGTCTTTGTTGATCTTGAAAGGCTAGGGACAAAATGTTGTCTGATCGTGCAGCCCTTCTATTTCTCCAATTTTTCATCTGTGAACTTAGGTTGTTAACCATCCAGAAGAAAAACTGATTAGTACCCTGCAGCATATGCTGGTCAATTTGCCTTAACTATCTGACTAAATTCTTTTTAGCTGTTGTTGTACATTTCTATTTATATTTCTTTTGACTTCTTTCACTAGGGAGACTATATGATATTTGCACATTCGTGTCTTTTTTATTTCACTTACGAGTATGTGTTCAAGTGGCAGCCACTTCAATATAAATGCTTCAAGTTTATCAATGTTTATAGCTGAGTAATACTCCATTATATAGAAACACAACATCTTTTTCAACCATTCCTCATGTGACGGACATCTTGATTGTTTCCAAGATTTTGCTATCACAAATTGTGGTGCTATGAAAATAGGTACATATATATCACTTTGATATGATGTTTTCAGTACCTCTGGGAAAACTACAAGTAGGGGCATAGCCGAAAAGAATGGGATTTCTAGTCCCACTCTTTTGAGGAGTCTCCACACTGATCTCCTCTATGGATGCACCAGGCTACATTCCCATCAGCAGTGGAGAAGTGTTCGCTTTTCCCCACAACCTCTCCAACATTTGTTGTTGGTTGATTTCCTTATGATAGCCATTCTTTCTGGAGTGAGATGGTATCTCAGTGTTGTTTTTATTTGCATTTCATGAATGGCTAGTGATGTGGAGCATTTTTTCATATATTTATTCGCTTCTTTAATTTCGTCCTCTGAGAAGTGTGTTTTCATCTCAGATGCCCATTTCTCAATTAGTTCCTTAAATTTGAGGGCACTAATATATCTTAGTACCTTATATATTCTAGATAGCAGACCTTTGTCTGATTGCTTATTAGTTAGGATTTTTTTCAAAATTGGTGGCTTGTCTTTTCACTTTGTTGATAATTTCTTTTCACATGCAGAAACTCCTCAAAAAGAATTGATCCCAGTTGTTGATTCTTTCAAGTGTTTCTCGAGTGAATACATGTTTCTTCATGAACTCTTTTCCTATCCCTGTGTCTTCCAGAATTCCTCCTACTTTCTCTTCTAGGAGATTGAGTGATTCTGTTTTAATGTTTAGATCTTTAATCCATTTTGACTTAAGCTTAGTGATAAAGCTGGGTCAAGTTTTAGTTTTCAGCATGTAGAAAGATAGTTTTTCCAGCACCATTGTTAAAGAGGTTATCTTTCTTATTTGTCCCCATTGTCGAAGATCAAGTGGCTGAGTGTATTTGCAGAGGCCTCTGTGCCTTCCAATCTAGTCCACTGATGCTCAGGTCTATTTCATTGCCAACACCATGATGATTTTGTCACAGTATCGTTGTACTATAATTTCAAGTCAGTAATTCTGATGCCTCCTGCCTTATCTTTGTTGCCAGGATTTCCTTTGCTATTCTGGGTTTTTGGTGGTTCCAAATAAATTTTAGGAATGATTTCTCTAGGTCTGCAGGTATGTTGGTGGCAGTTTGATTGGGATTGCCTTAAATCTGTACAACAACTTTGGGAATATGGCCATATTCATGGTGCTGGTTCTTCCTATCCAGGAGCATGGAATATATTTCCATTTTCTGAAATCTTCTATAATCTTTTTTCTTAGGATGTTGTAATTTTCCTTGAAAAGATCTTTGACTTCCTTGGTTAAGTGAATTCCAAGGTATTTCATTTTCCACAGTGCTATTATAAAGTTATTGTTTCTATAGTTTCCCTCTCAGTGTGTTTGTTATCTGTGTAGCGGAATGCTATTGACTTTTGAGTATTTACTTTGTATCCTGCTATGCTACTGAATTTCCATATCAATTTTAGTAGCTTCTTGATGAAACTTTTTGTGTCTACTACATAAAGTATCATGTTATCTGCAAATAGTTGTAATTTAACTTCTTCTTTACCTGTTCTTATTTCCTTTATTTCTCCCTGTTTTCTAATGGATATTGCTAATGATTCCAAAACTATATTGAATAGGAGAGATGATAGAGGACATCCTTGTCTTTAGAATTATATTAGCTGTTGGGTTGTCAGAGAAGGCTTCTATCAAGTTGAAGTAGAGTCCATATATTCCAATTTTCTGTAGGGTTTTGAAGATGAATGAGTGTTGGGCATTGTCAAAAGTTTTTTCAGCATCAATTGAGATGATCATGTGGTCTTTAGATTTCAGTCTATTAATATAGTGTATTACATTTATATATATTCAAATATTGAACCATCCTTGCATCCCTGGGATTAATCCTACATGGTCATAGTGTATGATCTTTATAATTTACTGTATTCTGTGTTTATTTAGTCTTTCAAAGGACCAACTTTTGGATTTGTGGATTCTTTGTACTGTTTTCTTCATCTCAACTTAATTAATTTCCTCTCTAATCTCTATGATTTCTTCGCATCTTTGAGCTCTGGTTTTGTTTTGCCCTTTTTTTCTAGATGTTGGAGGTGCAACATTAGGGCGTTTACTTGTTCACATTCTGCTTTCCTAATGTGTGAGTTCATAGCTATGATTTTCCCTCTAAGAACTGCTTTTCTGGTTGAATTTTCATTGAATTGTAGATATTGTTAATTTTCTTGCTTAATTTCTTCTGTGAGCTATTGATTGATGAGAAGGGTGTTGCTTAATTTCCATGGATTTAGCGGATTTTTCATGTTTCTTTTGTCGTTTAGTTCCAGTTTCATTGCACTGTGGTCAGATAATATTCATGGGATAATTTCTGTATTCTTGCATACACTTAAGCATGTCCTCTGGACAAATAAGGTGGCAGTTAATAGCTTTCCGAAAAACAGGGATTATAGAAGAGAGGTGATGCAAGCACTAGTGAGTTTGCTGGTGGAATGGAAGACAAGCATTCCAGTGATGCTGGTAGTTTTCTCCCACAGAACATTTTGTATCAAGCAAGCAGACACAATGACAGAGACTACAGACTGCCAAGAGCAGAGACTCACATTAGTTCTATGCCAGTACAGCACCGCATCAAACCAGTAGTTCATCCAACTGCTATCCCAAGCACTGTTCCTTCTAGTCCATTTATAGTACAGTCTGATCACCAGCCAAAGACATCTTTTGATGCCAATAGAGCATCTAATTTATAAAACTGCCTATATTCACATCTTTTGTCCCTGCACAAAAAACAGAAAGAAAAGAATCTACAGCAGGAGACAAATCAGTATCACATTCTTGTATATCTCTTTCTACATCTTCTGCTTCTGGACTGAACCCCTCATCTGCACTTCCAACATCTGATTCTGAAATCCCCATTTCTCCTGTTCCACAGTCCACTGATGCCTCCATTACTTCAGGACACAAATCTTCTTAAACAGTTGCATTCCTCCTGTTTCATCACGTCAAAGCTTAGTACTCCAGCAGTTAAGCAAGGACCAGTGTTACAATCAGCCACACAGTAGCAGCCTGTCACTCCTCAGAGTCTTCAGTGCTTGAGTAGCCAGAGAAGTTCATCACCTCGTTCAAATCACACTTAAGTAGTAATGCATGAAATGCAACAGTTGTACCACAAAACTCATCTGCCCACCTTGCGTGTTCCTTAACACCTATGCTAAGAGCACATTTGAATGAAAGTCTCATAAAACACGTACAAGGTTAGCCCTCAGACCACGCAGAGAAGCAAGCATCAAGATTGTGAGAAGAAACCCATAACATGGGTAGTGTGAACATGTCAGAAATATTTACTGAATTAAAAAATTTACCATCTTTAGTCTGAGTATGTGAAATTCAAGCAACTTTGAGAGAGCAAAGGATACTGATTTTGAGACAACAAATTAAGGAACTCGAAAAGCTAAAAAATCAGAATTCCTTTATAGTGTGAAAATGTGAATAATTGCACATGGTTTTGAGTACTACAAATCTATTGCCCAACATTAACATTTTTGAGCTGCTTTTAAGTAGACTTTGGACCATTAAGCTGGGCAGAGAAAATGACAAGGGAATAGGGTCTTGTGAGAGTCAATTCAGGGGAAAGATACAAGATCGATTTGTAAAACCCTTGAAATGTAGATTTCTTATAGATGTATTCTTCACATTGTAAATATGTTTTTTTAGAGTGAAGCCATGGGAAGCCATATGTAACAGAGCTTAGACATCCAAAGCCAATCAATACTAGGTGGCTAAGTGAATATTTACACTTAAAGGAATTAATTCCTAAGGGGACATTTTGTTTAAAACATATTAACAGGAAGTTGTGCATAAGATATTTAATAACAATGAAATTCAACAAGAATGATTGTCATTTCCCAACTGGTTGTCATTTGTTAAGCTCTGATTTACTGTCTTGCTATTACGATGTTTCGTTTTGAAGGATGTTTGTGTTGTAACTAAATGTTCAAGTCTGGTGATGACTGCTGTTCTTAGCCATCACAAAATGCTAAATTTGCATAATTGGAGCTTCCTGCTGTTACCTGAAAATGGTGGGAATGCTCAGCTTTGTATATTGTTTCCTAAAGTATATTAAAATAAAAAACTAACTATTGCTACTTTAAAATTATAAATAAGAACTTGAGTGAATAAAGTCTGAAAGGTACAATAGCTACTGTGAAAGGGAAAGAAGTTTCTAAAGGGAAGGTAGAACTTGGACAAGGAAAAGAACAAAGGAAAGAAAGAAAGAAAGAAAGAAAGAAAGAAAGAAAGAAAGAAAGAAAGAAAGAAAGAAAGAAAGAAAAGAAGGAAGGAAAGATTCAAGATAGTTTGGACAGTGCTACTGTTGATATGTGCTGGTCTATGGAAAGGAACCATTAATGCTTCATTGTTTCTTCTTCTTTTAATTTTTTATAACTTCTGCATGTTTATATGCAGAATCTAAACAACTAATTTAAAGACAACACGATATACCCAAAATTGTTGAATACCAACCATTTGATTTAGTGGAATTCTGTATCATTTCTAATGCTTTTTTAAAAAACTGTATATTCTCTTAAATAAAAGAAAAAAGTATTTTACAATGGAAGTGATTCAAAAACAGCGATTTATAGACATTGTCAAAAATATTTTGAAGGCTTCATAGACAATGGCACTGATGTGTTTGTACTTGTGTTAGAACTATGACCTATAATGTGGCCAACACAAAGTCCATAATAGTTCTAGGGTTCTTTCAGTTTGTACTACACAGAGTCTCAGTCTTGCTTTATGAGGAACCAAGCCAACAAAAGTTTATTTTCACCATATGTGTCATCTATTCCAGTCAATTTGTGGAGAAGCAATTTGCTGCAAAATATAAATTAATACTGACTAACGATGCTGATCCTAACTTTAAACAAATTCTGATCCTAAAATTAATCAAATAGATTAAAATCCTAAAATTAGAAAACTGATGTTTAAAATGGTGTATCAAGAAGACAAAGGGCTACTAAAAGTTACTTGTACTCAAAATCCTGCAAAGACCATACTAAAACGGACAGACACAGTATCGGGTATCATCAACAGGTTTTTAACAAGGGTCATTGGTAGTATCCCCTCCCCAGCAAAGAAAACAGAGGTAGGCCTTTACAATGGAAAATGTTGGAGCATATTTGCATCATAAGTCAGTGGTTCTCTACCAGGGAGCAGTCAATCCATTTACTCAATTAGTTGAGAAACACTCCAGCTTAGACATTTCAAAAGCTTAATTAATAGTTCGAATATTCTTGATCCGTTATTGCACAGAAACCGGGCAAACTGAGGTTGTTGCAAGATTTAGAAGCTATAAATGCTTGCTTATTTCGTATGTGGGCACTACAGCCAGGCTTGCCAAATAAAACCACAGATCTCACAGATTAGCCCAAATCTCTGTGAACTCTTTTTTTTTTTTCATTTATTTTTATTTTATTAAAATACAAATGTCAACCAGACAGTTTCAAAACACCTTAACCATACAGAGTCCATGAATTAATATATTACAAACTGTTTTCATAACGTTTCGGTATTGTACAAGGTGCATACATGATATTATATTTACAGGTTTATTATAGCAGAATTATATCAAAAATTCAATAATTATTTACCTAGTGGATGACCATAGCACTAAAAGCCGACATAATATCCTGTCCAACCACCATTAGTGCAGATCTTGCCTATCATACAATTATGTAGAAGCCCAGCATTATCTATCCCAACTGTACTGCCTATACACACACATCATGATTTTTTCTTTCTACAACCCTTCCTTTGTTTACACATGTCAAAAGTGGGCACTCCATTGACATTCAACTACCTTAGGTTCTTGAACTCGACACCACAATCCAACACAGTCCAGCATTCTGCAACCATAGGGAGTTATTCAAAGAAATTGTCGACCATATCCATTTACAGCTCAGCTTAATATTATGGGCTCACGATGTATACATCATTTTTATACTTTTATACTTTTCTGCTGCATAGTTAAGACCTAGGTAGATCAAAACTTATATACCAACACAAGAACTTTATATTTCCTATGTGGTCATTGAAGTCTATCTCAGGGTTTATCTTGTAGTCCTGTACATTATTCTGTAGTTCCTTTGTCTGTGTCATCCATGTGGATGAGTCACGGCCAATGCTTGACCAGATTGCTCTCTGTGAGAGCCTGAGAGAAAGTTTTCTCTTCATGTGACTCTCCCCAGGCACACTATAGAACTTCAATCTCTTTCCTCTGTGGCTCCACAATCTCCTTG
>PVKA01038382.1:0-20284 GCA_004027165.1 Ctenomys sociabilis | reverse complement strand
AAAAAAAAAAAAAAAAAAAAAAAAAAAAAAAAAAAAAAAAAAAAAACATTCGAGAAGGCCACGTAGGCACAGTGAAATTTCATTTCCTTCCTGACAACAAGTTAAATGCGACCTTCTACTGTGCCAAGTGTTAACCAGTGGTTAAGCTGAAAACTTAAACAGTGCGATAGCCTCAGCAAGCCCAATTTTAAGTTTGCCTGGCTAGGACTGGGGGAGGGGCAGATGTGAGCCCGCTTCTGGCCCCTGCAGGCAATTAACTTACACTTCCAAGCAGGAGGTGCCATTATCTTTAACTCAATAGGCAAAACTATACATAATTAGGGGTCATAATCATGGTTCTCTTTAAAATGTGACCGTAGTCTCCAAATTGACCTCTTGGGGTGGCCTGGCCGACATGCTGGGAGATACAAAACAGGACAGAACAGGCTCAGTGGCCCGACAGTGCTGGGCAGCCAATGGCCCCTTGAAACGCCAAAGGTCAGACACCCACACTTTGTCCCTGGGGAGCTTTAACCTGTTTGGGGTTTTCTAATGATCATTTTTCAACGAGAAACATTTCGTTTCTTTCCATCGATGGACTAGCCATCTTTTAGACCAAGGGGATGGGGGGGAGCAATAGCAACAGCATTCGCGTGCCAACAGCTATGGGCATCTGCTATTTTAGTTATCCATTAAACAACCAAGTAGAAAGGTTCAATTTTTGATCAGTTTTCCACCTGAGCATTTTGTAAGGCTGCTGCAGGGAGTTCATTCGGATCCTCTTAAAACGCAGACTTACTATTTCATGACATCTTATGAGCAGCTCCATGCAGCAGTATTTCTAGCTTAGACAGCCTCAACCCTGATATGGAGTGAAGGGTCCTGCAAGGAATGCAAACCTGCTCGGTGGACTTCCCCAGGCAGGCTGCCTTCAGCCCTGCACACCGAGCACCAGAACTTGGGAGCTGAAGGAGATGCCCCGACATCCCCACATCGGGAAAAGTGCAAGGCCGGGCTAGACAGGGCGAGAGCTCTCCGGGCTGGGCGAGGCTGAGGCAGGGCACCTGCAGCTTGACCCTCCACCCGCCTCTTACACATCATGTCACAGTGAGGCAGGCCTATGGAGAAAGACAGCGGAGCTGCCCGTTTCTCCTTTTCAACACTAAATGAGGCCTTTCAAAATGCCTCTTTCCTAACTGCACACGCAAACAAACTCCAGGATAAGCTGCGTGCCTGCCTACCTTCCAAGAATACTTGGAAGACTAACCTTTGTGCCACCCTAAAAAGTGCTCCTGGGGAAACACCTACATATCAGGGGTTTTATGTGATGACAGAAAATCCAAAACATTTTATAACCAAACAGTGATGGAGGCCTTATGTATTTATCAGCCTTAGACCAATGTTCACGTCAGGTTCTGTTCCTACAGGAAGCCCAAGCCCTAGGGTGGGCCTCCTGCTCTGCACTTTTGAGGCACATCTGCCGCACCCCTTTTACCAGAATCCCTTACATAATCCCAACAAAGGGCCAGCATCTTTCCAACAGTACTACAAATCCCCGGCCAACCCTTGAAAGGTGGCAAAGGTGGCTATCACAGCCCTCGCTGACCTCTCCTGGCTGAAACAAGGAGCAGAAAATTCCCAAGTTTGATATAGGCAGTTTCGAGCAGCCCCACAACATGCCCAGCCTAGTGGCCGTACCAGCTAAGAGGCAGGAGCTCCCAATAAATGGCGCTGAGGAATATAGCTTTTATCAACACACTCTGCTTGAATAGAACAGACTAAGAGTGAATGATGGGCTCTCTATATTTGCAAAAGCCTCTTTATTCAGAAAAGAAAAAGAAAACTTAACCACTATTCAGAGGTGTCCAAAACTAGAGTTTAAGTAGAAGAATAACTGCTGTACTGCTTTTGCAGGAGTGTCACCATGAAGAAATACTACTTCACCACTATTTTCTTTTACTGTTCAGTGAGAGAAAGCAAAGGAACAAGTCTAAATTCATCACAACAAAGGTATTTAATTGAGACCAGTGTATTTGCATCTCAATGGAAAGTCCCTGAGTGTCACACCAATGCAGAGACTGATAGAGTTCATTCTACCCCCCAATAGACACGAAGGAACTTTCCAGAGGAAAATCCTCGGGTTTACATTATTTACTGGAGAGTTTTATATAAGATACTGAGTTGAGATGCTCCCATATCATAACTTGCAAGTGTTTTACAAAATATGTACCTGTTTGTCACAGTTCCAGAGCTGTGGCTTGACAGGTCACCAAGCATACTATTGTCATTCAGACACCCAAACTGAAATAAAAGGCCCATCCCCTGGGTTCTGCTTCACTGAGCAGGAAATCAGCACCTAACCATATTTACCCTGTAAGTGTCCTTTGTTGCATACATTCATTCACACAAACAAGCCACAAATTAAATACCATCATTTCCCATTTCAATGAAATGTTGGTTCTGAAGCACACACTTCATTTGGCTCTTTGCTGGCCTCTGGCGATCTCAGCACCTGGTTGTGCAAGGAGCTAAACGTGGGGGTGCTTCCGGTCAGCCCCATTTTCTGCTGGCTCATCAGGCTGAGCTACAGCAGAGTAAGACTGAAAAAGTGAAACATTCCCATCCACACCATAAAGCTAGCGGCAAGTTCAGTGCTCTTTGTTTTTGCTTCATTTTATTCTCAAAAGGAACTATACAATTTGGGCTACAGGACACAATTTCAGCCTCTCTCTCTCTATTGTCTAGCTCCCCACTTGCTCTAAGCAATTGGCAAAAATAAAACAAGACACAGGATAGTTAATGAGTCAAAGGCAGGTTTTATTTTAAAGGTTCTGTTTCACATACAAATGATAATTTATCCAGTTTATTTCTCAACTTTTCAAGTCTCTCTCAGGTAATGAGCCAGCTGATATTATCCTATACATTTCACTCTCCCCAGTTTTTACTTCCAGAGGGATGAAAACCCAAAGCTGAAGCAATTTTGGAGATTGAGCTTCCCACATAAATTCATTTTTATCACAATCTTCATGTTTCTGAATGACCAAGTCACCTCAGTCATGTTTATTAACTAAAAGTAATAGGAAAGATCTAATCAGAGCTTCGGTGTACACAACTGCACACACCAATTCTCTCTGTGAAGGTGGAGAGTTCTCAGCTCCACTTACCGAATCCCATCAATGCCCTGGGCCATAATCAGTAGTGACTTCTCCGTGATCACCCAAATAAGAGCAGTTGGCACCCGCACACCGCAGATGGAGCAGAATGTAGGACAGAGAGGAGCCTAAGGTAGAGGGTCAGGCAGGCCATAGGAAGGTCCGCATGGAGCCTGCAGGAAGTGTACGAAAGCCCTGAGATCCTGTGCACATTTCCGGGAAGTGTTCTTTGCTCCAATCTATCATAAACATGGAGTGGGTTTTATGGAAAAGGGAGTCACTGGCTTATGATTCATCAGACTGGGTCTCGCTCCCAAAGGCATCACAGAACAAGACTACAAGATTTCCCCTTGGCAAGAGAGAGCATCGATTCATTGGTCTTAGATGATCTTCAAATCTCTGTGATCCTATGAAAGACATTGTGGGTGGGCAAAGCTGTGGCCAGTGTTTACCACGAGAATTCATCAGTCCACAAGGACTGTTTGTGGTGGACACTAGTTGTCCAACCTGTTTCATTCTTCTTTCCATCTGAAGACAGTAGGAAGCTTTCTAGACTCCCTTGCAGCTATGGTTCTGGGTATGAATTTAGTTCTGCCTAGTAGAGGGAGCAATACCATACCTAGTCAAGCTGGGGTTTCCTAGAGTGGTGGTATTGGAGCATTCTCCAAGACCCTGGCTGTTTACAGGGGTGACAGCATTCTCTGGGTCACCAGGACATTACTTTGGAAATCATTTCCTGAAGGGCCAGCCTGGGTTTCCCTTTCTTGAACCTTCCAACAATTTGGGGCACACTTAATTCCCTGTGTCACCTCCCTTTCTGCTGGTCATTCCTTGCTCTGACTCCAGACTATGTAACTAAGGGACATTACTTTGATGGAGGACCGGTAGAGCTGTTGGCTGGGTAGCTCACTTGCTAAATAGCGACCAAGTATCAAGTAAGTGAGGGGCAGCTACATTTGGTAGCACCGTGTTACTAAACAAAGAAGAAGCTCATGTATTTTTTTTTTTTTTTTTTTGCCTAATTTTAGGCAAAATTTCAAGAAGACACTATAGTTTCATGAGGATGGTGGAGGGAGAGGAAATCCTTCCGGGCAGAGGGAGCCCACCTGGGCCTGTCCCTGGCTATCAGTTCTAGTCAGCATCTTTCTGGGATAGACGAGGTCAATGTGACTACATGCTTGGTGTCCAGCACTGCCCCTCCATACACACAGCATGGCCTTGAGTCAACCCCAGGTCACCTCAAAATCCTTGCTTCTCAAAAGGGCTTCATAGGAAAGGAGGAACTTCCACAATTTCCATTAAATTCTGTTAGAATTATTCCTTCCTTCTTAGCCCGACACAAATACATCATCTGTGACCGCTTTCAGAAAGCCCTTGTTCTGACACTCTTTGTGTGCTTGTTTGAGAACTGAGAACTTGGTGTCTCATCGCACTTCTTTTTTTGCTTTAGGACACTTGGGGCTGGACTTCCAATTACCGCCATTTGCTTCAAGCCTAGAGTGCCCCCTCTTCCTTCCGTTCCTACTCAGCTCCTTTAAAAAGAGTCCAGTTAGAGATGGTTGATACTTGATTCTTGGTGATTTTATCATTATGAGTCATCCCTCCCCTCCTTTTTCTGCAATAGATGGGAGATATAGATACATTAAAATTTTGTTTTGGGCGGGGTTTGGAGATAGGCCTCTTTCAGTTCACCTACAAGGAAAACGCTGAGGAGGAAAAATAAATAAGGCCCTTTTCCTGATGTCCTGGGGTAGACAGAAAGGTTGGCACCTCGAGGGTATCAGAGAATTACATTTCTAGAATCCCCCAGCTGTTGCTCAAGGGCGCATCTAATAATCTATTAGCCTACTGTTGCTTCTAAATTCTGCACCAGCATTACAGAGATGATACTATCTTCCACACTGTTGCCATATATTAGCAATGAGCTTTCCGGGGATTCTTTAAGAATTGCAAAACCAAGTCTTCCCAGGGTAGCATGCAAACAAACAAACAAAGTAGCAAAATGTTCCCAAAGAAGTTAGAAAAATGTCAGAGATGAACAAATAAACCAGTGGCCACTCTCCCAATTTTGATGATGCATTGTTTTTTCTTCATTTTTAAGGTGTCCTTTATTTTTTTTTGTATGTGCATTTTATTTTAATGTAATACAAATAGATATTAATAAAAATGTTATAAAAATTCTTCTATGAAAAAGTAAAACAAAATTTTCTAACAAAATGATCACAGCTAATACACAATGTCTTTTTGTTACCTACTAACCAGTCTTGTTAGGTTACTGAGCCCAACTGACCCCTGTGTTCATATTTACTAACTAAGGGAGTTTTTTTTTTTTTTTTTTTCTTTTTAATCTTGAGGAAGCGTCAAGGCTTGGAAGACAGTTGAAAAACTGGAGGGGATGCGGGCTCTGGCATCGATCCTGTCACCTGCAAGGGTATCACCTGTGTTTCCCCAACCCCATCTGGAGCTCTAGGCTTTGGTCTGTGCACAAAGGCCTGGGTGGATGGACTCCGGCCTCTGCTCTGTCCAGTCAGCAGAGGAGCTGCCTTTCAGGCAGGGAGAAGGGGCCGGCCTTCTTGTTTGGCTAATCTCTTCTTGTCTGTTTGCTCTGCTGCCTGGACAACTCCATAGCAAACAAAGGCCTGGGCTTCAACCGCCTGCTCCAAATTGGGAGCCCCCTGTTTTGTTTGCTTTGGGGCACAGGGAAGGAGTCACAGCAGCTTCTGGAAGTCGAGCTGGTGATAGTCAGGCTTCCATTCACTTACTGCTGTGAGAAGGGGACAAGATGGCAGGCTAGGACCCCTCTGCAGGGATCCTTTCCAGGGCAGGTACTCTCTAAGCTCTCCCAGTTCACCAAAGTTTGGTCTCCCTGTATCCACCCTGGATCCTGTGTTCTTGGAAACATACTCTATTGCCTGCATTGTCGGGTTAGTTTTCTTCTCATCCCTGGGGAGAACAAGGAATGGGAATTCCTTCTATGGGGAGCCATAAGTCCATTTTTCTGACCCTTATCCCTGGGCCAGACACTACTGCTGAGGGCTTGGTGAATACGGGAGGTCACTGAAAAAGGAAAGCGGAGCCCAGGCCTTACGGGAGCCAGAGAACTGAAAGGATCTGCCCACATACAGTGGGCTTAAAAACAAAACTGGGACAAGGTACGTGCTACGATGCAATATGGAAAATTATTCTGCAAGGCGCCTAAACTTGATAAAAAAAAAAAAAAAGATTGGTTGGTTTATTATGCAATTACATGGCAGTCCTGCAATGGGCAGAGTCTTCTATCTTTCACCATCCAAACTAGTTTTTCAAGCTTTCATTAGGTAGAGTTTAGAGATTCTATTTAGGGAAGCCACCCAATTTTTCTTGTCTGGGTTAAGAGTTTTTTTTTTTCTTTTTTAAAAGTGCTGCTTTGCAATTCTGGCTGCTGGTCTCACTGAAACAATCACAACCCCCTCCTTCCTTCCTCAAATACCTTTTTGCTTCATTTCTTCAGAGTTCAGGGTTTTTTGTTTTGTTTTGTTTTGTTTTTGGCAAAAAGCCAAAGCAATATCCCAGAAAGCCATCTGATTTCTTTACAGAGACACATACTGTTCCGTGTTTGATTTTGATTTTGAAAAGCAAAACCATTTTTCACATCATTGTATAAGAGGCTTCCACTATTTAAAATGTCATTTCTAAATTAATTTTATACCCCTGAGGCAGAAATTCAGCTGACCACAACCGAATGCTATCCATTTAAAGCAGTCAGGAAAAGTTCTTGGATGAGGACTTGGAGAAAGTGGCAGGAAAAAAAAAAAAATTCAGTCTTTAGCTCAAGAAAGAAATTAAAAGTCAAGCATTTCGGGAAGCCTGGTTTTATTTTCCTCAGGCACGTATGTCCCCAGTTCTCCGTCAGGCGTCTCTGCCAGCCCAAAAGCAAGAGGAAGGTAGTTTTCCTGTGCTATTTCTGCTGGGTGATAGTAAAAAAAAAAATTGCTGTACCAAAGTAACCTATGGCCAATAACAATACCTGAGTCTTATGATGGCAGGGAGATGACCAAAAAATTTGATAACTTGTTACATTAACAATTTAAGCGCTGGGCAGATGCTAACAGATGAACTGACTCCTTGGATCTAAAACTCTTTTTCATTTCACCTTAGAGATAGGTCAGCATCTTCTTAGAAAGAAAAAGTAAGAAATAGTTAGAGGAGGCACACATCTGTAGGCCCAGCACTCTGGGAGGCTGAGGCAGGAGGCTTGCAAGTTCACGCCCGGGCTGGGCAACTTAGTGACAATTTATGTCAAAATGAAATACAATAAAAGGTTGGAGATAGAGCCAAGTGCAAAGATCCTGGGTCCACTCCTCAGTGGAAGCAAGGAAGGAAAGAGAAAAGGAAGATAGGTCAGTCCTTTGTTTATCGACTTGCCCTAGGAGGATGAATATCTTTTCCAATCCAAAGTCAGAACTTGGACATTTCAGCCCTGGACTTTAGTTAGGTGGTAGCCCGGTGGCAGAGTCGGGTCTTGGCGGAGTCTGGATCAAATCCCAAGGCATCTATCTGGGCTGACATACTCCTTTGATATGAAAGGTGGTCAGAGACACTTACTGAAGAGCTGCTGTGGACAGCCACGTGGTAGAACTGGAAGCATGGGAGTGTCTGGGGGGAAGGGTGGCGCCCAGACCACGCCATAGAAGGCATGACCTCCTCCCTGGCCAGGCCTGACCACGTGGGAACTTGCCACCTCCCTGCTAATAAAACTTCTCAAACAGATGCACAGAAAGGCTCAAAGTTTACCCAAGCCAGAAAAATCTGCAAGGGATTGGTGATGGGTGTCTTGGCAGGTGTATATTTCTAACACCACTGGGTTATGACGCTTTTAGGGTCCATGCAGCCCTATCTCAATTCCTGCCCCAGAGCCCTAATCAGGGTGCTCACCAAACCTGTGAACAGCCTTCAGTCTGGACTCCCTGCCCTTGGGTCCCCTCTCTGCCCACCCACTCTCCCCTGGGCCACGCTGACCCCTGCGGCTCCGTGTCCACCTGCAGTCAGAGCCACCAGCTGGCCTGATCTCCTCACAGAGGCACTCCTGCACGTCACCATTAAACTTGGAGCCTCCTCCCATCCTTTCTTCCTAGGGAAACTGCCAGGTCTTCCTTAATGAAAATCTAATTTCCACAATCAAAACCCAAGCTGTCTTTCTGTTGTGTGGAGCCAGTCACCAAAACTTCTCAGAGCCACCTGACTTTTGAACCAAGCGAAGGGCTTTGGGGGAAGGCGAAAGCATGTAGTACCTTCTTACTCTTTGAATCTGCGCTTCCCCTAGCCTGGACCTGTGCTGTGCTGATTCTGCCCTCAAGAAACCTTCATCTCTTACCAGGGTTCTTATAGTATGCTTCATCCTGGGAGCTGCTCAAAACATGAACAGTTGTGTCAGGAAATGGACAAGAGTACTGAGGATGCCTTCCCCGCTCTGACTTGCTAGCTTGCTACCCTCTTCAGACAGGTAAGGCCTGCTCCTCTGGGTTCTAACCTGCCTTCTGACTGCTGGGTAACTTTGGACAAGCCCCTTCATCTCTCTGAGCTGGTTTCCTCTCAGAGAAAATGAGAGGAAATGTTTGTATGTTCTAGCTTACCATGGGGTAAGAAGTAAGTGGAGAACGAAGTACAAAAAATATATTAAACCATCTTGGTACTTCCTTTAGAAAGGTTAGCTTCCCACACCGACCAGTCAGACCCCCCAAACTATCAGAGGACAGGGGCCAAGGGCGGCAGCCTGCAGATCTTCACAGTGCCCGCTCCTGCCCTGGGGAAGCCTCCTCCGCGCGGAGCCCTCAGCATCGCCGCTGGGCCTGGCTGGACACGCGGGTGGCTCCCCAAGGTGCTGAGGCACTCAGGCAAAATGAACCTAACATCTGTATTCTATTTGCTAATGAACAATCATCATTTGTAGCTTTCTCCAGCCTGGGATTCGGCTGCTTGGAATACTAATGCCATCAGAAATTAAGAGTCTTATTTTTTTCAAAACACACTCGTTTAGTAAAACCCTGTTTAAGTCACCGACACTGTTACGTTGTTGAGAATCCTTGGCAGGCAGCTCCCTCCTCCTGACCCCTCCTCCTCGGCAGGGCAGGATGCCTCGCGGAAGCCTCGTGCAAATACAGAGCGCCACCTCTTCAGACGGCTCGAGATGCAGACCTCATCAGCAAATGGATGGATTTCTTTTAACTTAGTATTTTCATTACACTACTAATAGAAGAAGACAGGTGCTAATGTTAGAAATCAGGCATAGATATCATCAAATACTGCTCCTCTGTCTGGTCACTGGGGGTGATCTCACCTAGAAACTTGGTGTACTCGCCAGAGCTTTGTCTAGATGAGCACCTGAATCTTTCTAGTCCAGTTTGTGAAATATATATATATATTTCAATCCAACAGTAAGGTGGGCTCTGCAAACAGAGGAGCATGGCTCATGTCTTTGTATTGCGGCATATGGCAGGAACATCAGTTTATTTGAACACTCCTCTGGTCCTGGGCAAGGTTGCTTCTGGTCTCGGGCTTTCACAGAGAATGCTGAGAGCAAGGGTCCTTGCACAAGTCTGGCGATGCACCGGTGAAGGGGTTTTCCTAGGAAAAGCACCTCGGAGGGACTTGCTGAATCTTGCTTTCTTCATGTGGAACAAGAGGGCAGGGCTGAATAGCTCTGCCCAGGGAGACTTTAACCTCCACTCTGCGTTCTGTGTCAGTGGAGTCAAACAAGTCAGTTTGTGCATGAGAACTCTAGTCCCAGCTCTGCCCCTAGCAAGGCTTTCCCCATGCTTCCAAAGATCTTCCATGAGCCAAGTTCATTTGCCATTATTTCTTGCATGCAACCTAATACAACTAGTTTTTCCTAGTTCTGCGTCTTTGTACAGTTTCTTCTTCCCCTGACAAATTCCCGTTGTTTTTTTTTTTTAAAACTATTTATTTATTTGGTACATGGATTATGCAGCTCAGACCCATAGTCATCCTCCTGTCTCAGCGTCCCTAGTGCTGGGATTGCAGGTGTGCATCACCATGCCCAGTTTCACAGCCAGCATGCATGTCTGGGGTTCTAAGCCCGCCATGACATGTGGTACCAGGGATTGAAATTGAGTTTTGTGCTTGCCAGGCAGGCACTTAGACTGCTGAGCTAGCTCTCCCTAGCTCCCCACCCTACCCCACTCCACCGCTGTTCTTCTTTAAAAATGGACAAATATCACTGGAGTTGCTTGGCACATACTATTTGTGTTGCAGGCAATAGCTTGCATGAATGTCAGCCCCAGGAGGAAAGGGCCTCCAACCAGGGAGCAGCCGTGCCATGTCTGGTGGGTTCTCACTGAATCTCATAAATGGTTACTCTAGCAATGCACTATTAGTATGGGCTGGGAGAAGCTGACTTAGCTACTTAGTGCCTCAGTTTCCTGGCTTGTAAAACATGCTGATAGCATCTTTCTCCTTTATAGGCTTGCTGTGGACATTAAGCAAATTGATACAGCAGAGCCCTGAGAACTGAGCTGGGGCAGCAATGGTCAGTTATTGGACAATTTATGTTTGCTATATATTCTGCTTGATCAATGGATGTCATAACCAGGATACCGTAATGCTGCTTGAGATTGCTGGGTGAATTGTCGAGATATCCTTGGGCTACATATGGCAGAAACTGTGAGGAGGATAGAGGTCTGAGAGAGGATCCTTGCCACTCACACTCCTGGTAACAGGTTTGCGATTTGTTATTCTTTGTTTGGTTTTGGCTTTGGTAAGCGATGCTGGTTTACAGATCCTTTCTTCCGCTTCTCATCTCACTGGTCCTTCTGCACTCCCCGCAGACCTCCTGGAAGCAACCACGTGCTCTAGACTCCTTTGAGGTTTTCTTTGGTTTAAAGTCAGACCAAGGAAGGAGGGAGCGCAGCTCAGAATTCAGGCTCTGCTGTCAGGTGGCACAGGTTCAAGGGCTGGCCTCGGCACTGACAGGCAGTGTGACCTTAGTGAAGGGACGTCTCTTCTCTGAGCTTCAGTTTCCCTCTGTAAAATGAGCTGTGGTGGGATGAAGTGAGCGGATCCACGTGAAGCGCACAGGCAGGCATCTGGCACTTGAGCACCTAGTAAGCAACACACCCTCGCCAGACCAAACGGACCCAGCTGAAGTTGCACCATTCTAAGGTCCTGCCATGTGAGCTGTGTGGTATTATGATGGCCTTTTTGTGGACTGGGCACACACCGGATGCCACACGGACACTGCCCACCCTGCACTTTACTAGCCAAGAATGTGGACCACCAGGAGGAGGGATGCAGGAGCAACAGCATCCAAATGATGCTCTTTCAGGGGCAGTGGAAAGGAGGGGGCCACTACTGCACAGCTAAGGAGGGGTCCTGGGACCAAGGGTTCTGTGTACAAGCGGCAGTGAGCCCAGAGGGCCTGGGCTGCCCTAGAGGATTAGAGTCCAGGAGCTTCAAGCCTGAGCGCCAGTGCAGTGGTAACCGCACAACCTCAGGGAGGAGTGGCGTGGTGTCCCGTGGAGCCGTCCTAGGGGCAGCAAGAGGAGTGCCCTGCTGCCAGCCCATCTTACCCACTCTACCCTCTGCCCCTTGGCATAAATCATGTTTATAAGTTATGGACGAACAGAGACATCGTACAGAAAAAGAAAAAAGAAAAATAAAAAATATATACGTGGGGTGGGCTGGGGGGAACAAATGATGCTCTACCCTCAACTCTGCTGGCCCCAGAAGGTGCTGTACTAGATTAATGTCCATAGCTGTATTCTAGGAAGTACGCACTTCAGCCAGAAATCTGCCACAGAAACCTCCACGATCAGCTAAGTAAAAGTTAGATGGTTCTAGGAGAAGGCCTAAGAGGACTGAATAAGGAATAAAAACTGGCCAAGGGGAGGGGACCTGTCCAGTGGGGGGAAACACAGAAGTCAGAGCCTTATGCAGAGATGTTCAAGCCCAGAAGCACATGGAGCCAGGCCAGTGGGAGGACTTGAGCTCGGGGATGCATTAAAGCCCTAACAAAGTTCTACACCAAGAAGCAGCAGAAGCAGCGGGTCTGAAACCCACACACTGAGGCAGAAGCCTGTGTGTACAGTACAAGTCCCAGCCTGTCTTCGGGGCCACTTAGAACTACTACTGAGGAGGAAAAAAAAAATGTAGCATGGATTTTATTATTTGACAGTAAATATAGTGGTAATGACGATTACTTTGCTATAACTATAGTTCTCTTCTAGTGAAACGTCTTATGCCAGCATTTCTTCCCATCTCACGAACGGTATTCTATTGCTATGACAACCAATAACATTTTACACACCACAGAGCCCTATATCATGTGTCACCATGGCAGAAGAGAAATGCCATACTGTACCTAAAAGCCACCTTCCGTCCCCGTCTCAAAGTCTGTTATCACTCTGCTTGCGTTATTCACAGTGCCATGTTACATACTATCACCTTCGCGATACATCTAGCAAACCCCAGAAAGCCTTGCAAATCCCTCAACATTGTATAACAAATAAAAGATAACCAAGCCTCATTGTTCTGGCTTTTCTTCCACCCAGTCACAAAGAACTGGCTCTTATCGACTCCTTCATTGGATTAAAAGCCTTTGTCAGATTTTTTTGCAAATGTCTGCCTCATGCACAAGAACTGTTGGTGACATTATTGGGAAATGCAGTGGACTCTTAAAGAGGGAACTTTCTAACACACAGTCTTGCCCTTGAAGTATCTGTGGGTTTTTTTCAACAGAATTAAAAATGGTATCATATACTCATTTCCCTGTTTACATCATTGTTTCTTGAGGACTTGGTTGTCACCATGGAAACCCGTGGATGGGCACTGCTGGGTGCTCTCACTGCAGATGTCACTTGGTGGTTGCCCCACAACCACCCTCTGGGCTGGGGGTAGGGTGGGAGCTCTGGCCGAAGTCAGCCATGCTGGCCACACTCCAGCTCATTTTAACACTGCTCAGCAGTGCTTGGTCCCCTAAGAAGAAATACATGATATAGAGTCCAGGTTCTTTGGACTCTAAGGGAAAAAGCATCTAAATACTAAGATTTAAGCAGATAGAATCCAGTCTAGTGACAGTCTGGGGATCGGGGACCATCTCTGAGCAGACACAGGAATCCAGCAATGTTGACCCTGAAGCTATAGAATGCAGGCTGTGAGCACCAAATCTTTAAGTTCCAGCCTCTTCTTGACACTGACAATAAAAGGGGGCTCAATCTCCGCAGGGAGGGCCAAGGGTTCAAGACTGAGCTTGGGCTCATGCTCCCCAGTGACAAGGCTGGCTGGCAGGGCTGTGCCCTCTCCCCACACCAAGCCTACCCAGGGAGGTCGTGTCCCAGTCATTTGCATTCATATAGATCTGTATACGAGAGTAACCACCATTTTTTGTTTTTCTTTCCTTCTTCAACCTCCTTTCTTTTTTTTTTTTTAAAGAAAACAAAAGTAATTATCTATATTTATAACTTGTTCATTTGGGGCAAGAGTTTGGTTGAGAGCATTTCAACTACAGAATGTGGCCTCATTGTTGCTGTAAGACAGACAGACAGACAGACAGACAGACAGACAGACAGACAGACACACACACACACACACACACACACACACGCACACACACCAGTGCACACACAATCAGGGCTCACATGAACCAGTGGCAAGGCATGTTGCCTAGCATGTGTGGAGCCCAGGTTCCATCAGCTGGACCAAGGAGAACCTGACAGCCGGATTTGTATGTCTGTCCGACTATTCTCCACAAGCTGAATGATTGAAATTTTCCAGCGGAGGCTCATGCTCTTTGCTTAAGGAGAGTGACTGCAAGACTGTGGTCATAGATGAACCTGGCAAGGCTGGGGCTACAGAGTCTGACGCCCAGGCTCCAGGAGGAAGAAAAGCTGGTGTGGGGGATACAGACCACTGACCTGGTCGAAGAGGCAGACACCCCTGCTTCCCATCTGTCCCTGTGCGCTGCAAAGGCAGCCGGGAGAATGGTGGCTGCCGCTCAGCAACAGCGTGGGCGTGGCACCTGCAGGGCCCTGCCACCCTGATGGGACAGTCGGGTGACGCTTCCCACAGTCAAGGGCCTGCTGGATGCTGGGCAGAGCACTGCAGGGTCCCTGGCTTACAGAAGAACTTGGGGTAGCAAGAAGAAGGGTCCCATGGGGGACAGACCCTCCCTTTTTAAACAATTTGGATGAGCATCTTTTAACATCAGGACAATCCTAAGCATAGGCATGATTACAAACCTGTAGAATTAGTCTTTAAGATAAGAAATCAATACAGATTTAGTATTTTAAGTGTTTTATTACAATTAAGAGAACTAGCCTACCAGGCTAACAGATTAGCCTTGACATAATAACTTAAACTGTGGATTAAATAAAGGACTGAGGCTTTGTGTTGAAGTAAAAAAAACTCACTAAGGTCATCTACATGCAAGAAAGTTTTGAAAGACTGTGAGGTGTGACATACTTGTAAGCTTAATTAGATTTATAAGAATTGCTTAAGTGCTGTGGGAGGCTTGTTTGGTGAGTCAGGCAATTGAGTACTTATAAATTTAATAAGTTCGATTTCCTTTGCAAATGCAGTTTAAAATGTTTAACAGAGTTTAATTAACTAAGTTTGCAAATCAGACCAAACATTAATAAAAGGTCCCTTTAAAAGTGATTGTTAGAAACTGCTAGGCTTTGAAATAGAATGAGATCCATGAGCAGCTCTTAAAAACCCAAGGAAAAGCAAGTTTTTTAGTTTGCATAGCTTTACTGAGAACAGATCTTAAAGAGGAAACATCAGAATTAGTTTTCTGCCCCAAATGCTCTTACACACCACCTTGTTCATATAACACTATTATTAGCTTTTTTTTTTAGTTCTTCAGTTTTTAGTGACACATCTATTGTATGTCAGATACTGTGCAGGGCACAGTAAGAGTATGTCCACACTCTTATAATCCTTAGGCAGGGAAGACTGAAATATGGACTCAAACATAGAAATCTCCAGAAAACAGATGGGAACCAACTGTGGAAGCCACAAAGTACTCCAGGAACCCAGAGGAAGGTGTCAAGGAAGGGGCTACAATGCTTAAACGCCTGCTTATGCAAACACAGTCAGGCACAGGATACTGTGGTTCCATCCCCAGATCCTCATGCCTTACCAGACCTGCCCTTAAGGCAGCCTGGGCCAGCTTGCCCCACCCCCACACCCCCAAAAGGAAGGGGTTGCTATAGAAACAAGGTCTGAATGAGATCTGGTGTGTAGGACTTGCTTTTTGGGGGTTTTCTCTCCTGGCATTGCTTGCTGCCCTTTGTTTTCCTTACATACTTCTCTGGTCTCCTACTCTCCCATTAACTGGAAACTCAGATTTTAAATGTTTGATAGAATTATGGGCAAAGTGAGGCTTAAAAATATATGACTGATTCAAAGAGATATATAGGAAATTAAAACTTCAATCACAAGCTGGCAAAACCATTTGAATGAAAGTGAAAATACTTTCAGACCTTAAAGACACAGTTGCAAAGCCGGGCATGGTGGCGCATGCCTGTAATCCCAGCACTCGGGAGGCTGAGGCAGGAGGATTGTTGTGAGTTCGAGACCAGCCTGAGCTACAAAGTGAGCTTAAGGCCAGCCTGAACTGCATAGTGAGACCCTGTCTCAAAAAGACAAAAAAAAAAAAAAAAAAAAAAAAAAAAAAAAAAAAAGACACAGTTGGAGCTAGTGAAAAAGAAAGAAAAGATCTTCTAAAAATAACTAGGATACAGGAAAAAATCTGCAAGACAATGCAAAGATGAACATAAGACTAATAGGCATCAATGCGAAGGGAGTCAATACAAATGATATAAAAAAATGGGCAGAAATAACAATAGAAAACTTCCCAAATATGGGGAAACTCTGATATTTAGATAACCGAAGCATACAGAACTCCAAATAACATCAACCCAATTACAACCACACCCAGACATATAATAATCAAGATCACAGAAATTCAGAGCAGAAGTAGTATACTAAAAAGCTGCTAGAGAAAAGAAACATCACATTTAAAGGAAAACCCATCAGAATAACGGCAGATTTCTCTTCACAAAACATCAAGTCAAGAAGAGCAAGGAGCAAAGTACTTTAAGTCTTGCAAGAAAACAAATTCCAACCTAGACTGATATATCCTGCAAAACTCTCTTTCAAGTTTAATGGAGGAGTGAAATACTTCCATGACAAAGAACTAAAGAATTTCATGACAGAAAAGCCAACCGTACACAGACTACTAAAAGATATTCTAGAGAGGGATCAAAATGACCACAACTCCATGAATGAGAATGGAAAGAACCCCCAAATAGGGCAAACAGTTAAACACAGGAGAAGAAGAGGTATACCAACAGAAGGTAAATAATATATCAAACATAAGTCAGTCCATCTCAATTATATCAATGCAGATGGACTCAATTCGCCAATTTAAAGAAATAAACTGGCAGAGTGGATTAGGAAGCAAAATCCAACAATAAGCTGTACAAGCCTTCATCTATCAATTAATTTGTTTATTTTCAAAGTTTTGTTCAGCCGGTAATTTCAATAGTTCTATGATTTGTGGTTCAGAGACCCAGTTCTTTTCATGAATCATAAATAATGCTCTGTCCTGGCTTTATGGGTTATCGACTTAGAAGTAAATTTTCTGGAAGATTAGAATTCAGTGTAGATGCTGCCAAAGTCCTTATCAATTTGAATGTGGGGAAATTAGAGAAATCACGTACTAAAAAAAAGGCATTCTATACCATACATCTTAGTTTTGGAATATGTCTATAAAATAAATATGTGTGTACATTGTTCTTAAAAAAAGGTATATGATTAAAAGTACAGCAGGCTCTCTGGAAGAGTTTACTCTTGGAATTTTTTCCACTTCCTTGGTAACCCTGATTTTCCGTTTCACACTCATGTTACAGATGAGGTTGCTGGCTCACTGGGCCCTAGACACATATGCCAGAAATAGGTTTACGGCTGACCCCAATTTTTGACATAAAATGAGAGTAAGTTTATTTCTACAATTAAGTCCAAAAGGCAAAGATGCATTCTGGTGAGAATGATAAATTTCAAGTGATGAAAGGGGGCAGGGGCATTATTTCAGACCATCATTCCACTAGAGACTTTTTATTAATTTACACGACTAAGGGCCAGGGACAGAACAGCATAAGTGCCTGCTTGGCAAGCACAAGGTCCTGAGTTTGATCCCCAGTGCTGCAGAAAAAAGCAAGCAAGCAAGCAAGCAGTGCATGAATAGTACGATTATAAGCTCTTTCTCTTCCCTTGTTTCCTTCTTACTATTATCTTATTATTTTTTGGTATTAGGGACTGAACTCAGGAACATCATATTGAGCTATACACCCAACTCTGTCTCTTGTATGAGACAGGATCTTGCTCAGTTGTCTAGGCTGGGCTGGAATCCTCCTGCCCCAGGCTTCTGGGATTATGGAGTGTGCACACTGTGCTGGGCCTATAGAAAAAGTGTTGGGGGTTAGTTTTAATTTAGTGTCACGGATTGAACTATGGACACCCCTCAGCCCCCCATTTATGCTGAAGTCCTAAATGGCATCTCAGACCCTAACATCTTCCCAGGTGACATTAGCTCAGATGGCCACGCTGCAGTAGGCTGGGTGCCCATCCAGTGGCCAGCGTGCTCATGAAAATGGGGAATCGGGACACTGAGGCTTAAGGAAAACACCAGGCACAGTAGGTTCTCTGCTGCAAACCAAAGAGCTAGTGGAGCCTAGGGACAGATTTCTGTCCGACACATCTCCAGCCCCTGCAAGGAAGCACAGCCCACACACCACTTCTCATTTCTACCACCGTGAGACAAGAAGTTTCTGACGTGCAAGTCAAGCTTTTCCTGGTACTTGGTTCTGGAGGTTGTCACGAACACACTAAACCAACACAGCTGGAAGAAAGCAGCAACTTCAGGAATAGCCCATTAAATTCAACCACAGTCCCACTCATATTTGATTTCTGACTTCTTTTTATAAACTTTTGACTCCAAGAAAAACAAAAATTATCTTAGAAGACATACCGGTATTCCTCACTACCCGAGAATGAGGACTTTTTAACCTGTTACTGGCTCTGCCCAGCCATTTGTCCAAACCACGATCTTCCGCATCTCAAAAAATAGAACGGCTGTGGCTGTTACTGACCAAACTGTGATACTGGATCTGCTGTGGGCTGTCTTCCCCACATCCTAGAATACGCAGGGTTCCCTCACTTGACCCCCTGATTCCCGCACGACGCCTGCTCCAGCTGCATAAAATAAGACTGATCGATTTCTCCCACCTGGCCATGTGGGGGTTTCTTCCTATGAGGCAACACAACCAGCCAGTAACTGCCAAGTATGTGCAGGACGGCACTGTGGTTGTTCTAAAGCAGCGATCCCTCTGAACATCTGGGGGTGACTGCGGCAGACACCCTCAAGTGATCCGCAATGAGTTGTGACCCTATAAATCTCCCCCCACACCTTCCGTATGGAAGACTGGTGACAAAACCACACAACAATGGTGGAAGTAGCCTGCAGTGGTTACCAACAGCCCCAAGATGACAGCTCCCAAGAACATAGGAACCTTGGGCCTTATTAACAGGGCTCTAGATTCTGGAGAGCAACCCCCTGAGCCCGAGGGAGGAATCCACGTTCCAGGAAGGCGCACCGCGTGGCTGACACCTGTTGGCAGCAGCTGCTGAGCCCTGAGCGGAGGACCCTCACGCTCCCGACCCATGGACACAGAGATGACGCAAGTGTGGTATTTGAAGCCGACTGCAGGCATCCATTTGTCACACAACACAGGAAGCCGATGCAGTGATCACATGCTTTGATGACGCACTGGTGAAAAAGGAACGCCTCCCCGGCAAAGCTCAGGGAGACAACGCGTTCAGGTTCATGGTGCTGAGCCCCGCCCCCATCCTTTTTTTTTTTTTTTAGCGGAACCAGGGATTGAACTCAGGCCCTTGCGCTTGAGAGGGAAGCGCTTATTCCACTGAGCCATCTCCCCAGCCCCAAGCTGTGAATCTTGATAGGGATGGCCCCCCACCCAGTTCAGTTTTAAAGCATAAAGTTAAACATTTCATGCTTAATCTGTAAGACAGAGCTGCTCTGTAACATTATGCTATCTTCAATCCACTTAGAATAATAAAGAAAGAATAGAATTGAAGAAAAGGCAATTTATTTCATTGGGGGATATTGTCAATCTGCCTCCTCTTTCTTAATTATAGGAATAAAAAAGCAAGGCTTACAGTAATCTGGGAGTGTTTTTAAAAGGATGCTTTAGGAGGACCAGCTCAGTTCTTTTCTTCACAAAGAGAACTTCAGAGCTAATCCAACACCTGGAAGAAATTTACTTCTTAACCTGAATATCCTATGGGTCATTACGAAGAATCCCCCCAAATCGGGGTTTAAGTCCTGCTCTCCTTCATCCTAGCTGTACCCCTGGCAGTTACTGTCCTTCTTGGGGCCCATGTCTTCTCTGTCACAAAAAGGGATGGTTCGAGGACCCAAGGAAATATACGATAAACACTTCCTTAGGGCCAGACTGTAATAAGCAACCCACACCACCAGGACAGCCCTAATGCAGGTGTCACCCAACTGCTCCCAAGAGGGGGTGGCCGGGGAGGATGATGGGAGTGAGGACAGGCCCCCTCCTGCTCTCAAGTCCCAAGAAATGAGATCAGTGGGTGGCCACAGTGAGCACCAACTTCCCCCAAGTCCCTGCTCACCTCAGTGCCACGCCAAACCACAGACAATCCTAATTTAGTCCAGGATTTTGTTGGACAAAAGAAGTAGAGAAACAAAACCACAAAATAAACCAAAAAAAAACCTCTGTGGTGCAAGACTGTGAGTTAACACTCGGGGTTCTGACCACGGGATTAAAGTGGCTCAGGAGATGAAAGACTTTTCTGTTTTGGTGGCTGTGGAATCATATACATGGGAGAGAAAAAAAGCCTGTCATAGACAGGTGCAATCCATCACACACTGCAGCGCAGCCTTGTTAATTAAGAAGTTAGAGAGACAGGATGTGGTGGTCCAGGCAGGTAAACCCAGTACTTGGGAGGTTCATGCAGGAAGATGGCTATGAGTTCAAGGCCAGCCTGGGCTACAGGGTGAGACTGTCTCAAAAAAAGAGAGGGCAGGAGAGGGGAGGCAGAGGGGGAGTGGG
>PVKA01038381.1:0-20283 GCA_004027165.1 Ctenomys sociabilis | reverse complement strand
CAACTGTACTGTCTATACACACACATCCTGATTTTTTCTTTCTACAACCCTTCCTTTGTCTACACCTGTCAAAAGTGGGCACTCCATTGACATTCAACTACCTTAGGTTCTTGAACTCGACACCACAATCCAACACAGTCCAGCATTCTGCAACCATAGGGAGTTATTCAAAGAAATTGTCGACCATATCCATTTACAGGTCAAATTTAATGTCAATTTTTAGTAGCAGATATTTCTCATTGGGTCAGCATCATTGAGCAATTATTTAAAATCACTTCTGATTTGTAGGATACCAAGATAGATCTAATTTTAATATCTGTTTCCCATTACAGAATCTTGAAATAGGGAATATAAGTAAGTAAATATTTCCCTTCAAAATTTCCTAGAAGATAAAGTAAATATTTTTTCCGAATTTTTTTTTGGTGGAATGGGAGAATGAACTCAGACCCTTGTGCTTGCCAGGGAAGCACTTATTCCACTGAGCCATCTCCCCAGCCCAATTATTTTTTTATTCATTGCCAGTAGATACATGATCTCATGATTTTCCATAAGTGTTGCATGCAAATTGAGAGCATAACTTTATTCTATAGAAATAATGTTGACAGTAATGGAAGGAAATGTTTATTTTGTTTGGTTCTGTTGTTTTTGTTGTTTTGAGTAAGGATCTTGCTATATAATTCACTCTTTTGACTGCTGGCCTGGAACTCATTAAGTAGCATACACTGGCCTCTAACTAATGGTGATCTTCTGACTCAGTTTCCAATGTTCAAATTACATGCATGTGTCACTAAAGTTGGTTATTTATTTGTTCAGTTATAGGAACTTATGGTGACTATACACATCCTTGAATCATACTCCTTTTGTTTCTACTTATATTTTAATTTTCCTCCGCTCAGGCCTTCATTCATAACCCATGAACCATAAAACAACTTCAAATAGTTGTTTTGGCTTAATTTATGAGGAATTTAGTATCTGTTGCTTAAAATGACATAGAATCCTGCTACTACAATGATTAGGTTGAAGGCATAAAAATACATACCTTAATCATTATATTTCAACTTTCATGAACTGGGTAATCATGCACCTCACAAAAAATAACTTGTCCTACATGCACTGATCTACTAAAGTTTTGACATTTTAATTTTTCAATAGGTACATAGGTAGATACATAGATAGACACATAGATACACAGATGGATGCATAGATAAATAGACAGATGCATAGACTATTAAATTGGAAACTTCAATTCTCATATAATTTCTCATGGTCTTAATTGCTATCAATCATTATTTTATTTCATTTTACTGTAATAACTGTCAAACATTTCTAAAATATATTTTATTTTATGGGAGTAATTATACTTAAATGATAAAATAATTATCTTAACGTAAGCATGATTGACATCAGAATGGAGGGTAAATTAATTATATTTCAAAATATCTTCCTCAATAAAAGCTGAGAATAGCTAAACTAAATTTCTTGAAAAACAGCATTTACAAAAACCTAAGTTTTAATGATAGTTTGGTAGCAATTAAAAAGAATTTCTTTTTTAAAAAGTTGAATTACCTCATCAATTTGAACTCACTGGAGAGTATCTTGATTCTCTTTCTTCCCAGCTCTTTGAAAACAGCCTCATAGTCATGGTTTAAACTAGAACAGAAGAAAATGGGCCAAAATATTTAAAAATAAAAAAATCATAATCTTAGAGAATTACTATATTTGAGTTAACAGGAAATTTCCTATAAACTCCTCCTCATAAATTTTTGCTTAAAGTAGTTTGACTTACAGTCCTGTCAGTGTTAGGAACTTTTTCTCTGAGAAATTTGCTGGAAACTATCAGGCACAATTGAAGATATTACAGTAGAATAAATTGTTAATAAGAAATAGGGAAAACTCCAAACTGGAAGAAAAAAAAAGAAGAGAGAGGAAAAATATGGAGAATAAAATGGCAATACAGAACTTTTATTCTGATGTTCTCTTGAGTCTGTATGTGATCAAATATATATGGAGGACTACATGTTTATATAAGTCTTACCATTTTCAAAGCAATATCTGAGAAAGCATTATACTTTCACTTCTGACTTTCCTTGTTTATCTACAAATGCCAGAAATATAAGTTATGTATATTACTCAAAATGTACACATGCAGAGGTGTCCTACAAAAACTAGATAATGGGTAAGACCGAAATGTTTAGGAAATTATTTATTAACCAATAACTGACCAAAAGTACTTAAAAATTGTCAGTTTGATATCCATGTATTATAAGGATCTAAATATTACAAAACTAGTTCAGAATGTTCATTGTTTAAATAGTCATAATTAAAATAATAAAGAGTAAATAAAACATAGGGTTGAGTAGGAGAAACTAATTCCCAAAATTACAGCTTTGCACTATTAAAAATGTGAAATTTCATCAAAAAACTCAAAGAAATGGAAAATTAAAACATATTATAAGCCAGACTTGGTGGTGCATACCTGTAATCCCAGCACTCGGGAGGCTGAGGCAGGAGGATTGTTGTGAGTTCGAGACCAGCCTGAGCTACAAAGTGAGTTTAAGGCCAGCCTGAGCTGCGTAGTAAGACCCTGTCTCAAAAATGCAAAAAATAAATAAATAATAAATAAATAAATAAAATATATTATATAGATCATATACAAGTATAAAATATATGAAAAAACTGTAGTAGAAGAAAACTTAATTTCTGACTTACTGGAAAATGATTTAAAGTACATTATCTTAAATTTGATTAAAAATCTAAAAACAAAAATTCTAAAATCGTAGAACTTAGGAGAAATAATTTTTAAAAGTTGATATCTAGTAAGAGATAAATATTGTTTGAAAACAGTTAAAGTTGTGAAGTTAAGTATTACAATTCTTGATATTAAAAGTAAGATTTGAGTGTTAGTCCAGAGGAGATACAGGCTAGGTTAAGAATGAGCTAACTTAAAAAATGGGAATTTGTAGCATCTATTCAGAAGCTTATAAAATGCTAATAGTAGAAAAACTGAACTAAGAAACACAAACTTGTTGAACAATAGAAACCTGTGGAACAATATCCATAAAAATAATACATAATTGCATAATTACCCAAATTGGAGAGAAACATAAAGAAATTAGAAGTGATTTCTAAAAAGTTTCCAAAAGTTGTAGGAAACATTATTTCATTGAAGATCCATGCATTCTACATAAAATAAACTTGGAAATGCCTATACATAGACTGATAATAAAATAGTGGAAAGATGGAATTTTGAATAAGAGAAGAATACATGGCATTAATCATATCCTTTAATAATCATACAAGTCTGAGACAGTGCAAAATTATATTGAATATATTGAAAAAACGCTTGTCAAACAAAAATTACATATCCAGGGAACCTATCAAAATTGAACAAGAAATTAAGACATATCCTGAGAAAAGTGACAAATACTATCAATAGCTCTGCCAGAAAAACAAAAGAAAGCATTCCAGTATAAATACAATATCAAAATAAGTCAAATTCCCAAAAGAAATAAGGAGCATAAGAAATTATAAACACACTAATAATATAAAAAATCACAAGACAGTACTGCTGTACTTTCCTCCAGTTTCATTGGCAAACAAATTGCATAAGTGTCTTAGTTACTCTTTATTGTTGGGACAAATACCCATCACTCAAAATGAGGGAAAGAAAGATTTATTTAGCTCACAATCACTGGAATTTTCACAGTTTATGACAGCCTGAATTACGTAGGAAGTCCATGGAGCCTTATTTTTCAGGAGAAGGAATCAGTGCCTCTGTCTTCTCCAAACAACTCCACTCAGCACCAGCTGGACTCAATTGCAGACACCGCCCACCCCATACTACAGCAGGGTCTGGAGCAGAGTCTAGGGCACCAACCTGTCCAGGTTGACGCACTCTACGCCTCTGAGAAGCCACAGGCCAGGGGACTGCACACTGCCAGTTTAAAGGTTCAAGCCTCTCTTCTTCATCTCCTCAAGCCCTGCCCTGGTCCTCTGGCCCCGCCTTTTGAGCCACCTGCTGCTCTTCAAGCCACATCCACCCCAAGAGGGTGGGGTTTTACATGAGGTTTTGGGGGGACAAGTAGAAAGAAACCATAACATTCTGCCCCTGGAACCTCAAAGTCTCATGCACATCACTTTGTGCAAAAGGCATTTTAGTCCATCTGTAAGAGCTGCCAAAGTCCCAACAGTTTCAGCACTGCTGCTGAAAAGTCCGAGTTCCAAGTCTCCTCCAATATCCATGGCAAACTCTCATCTCTGAGCCACTGTACAAATGAAAACTTAAATATAGCCAACATTCAAGGGTTCAAGGTAAACATTGCCATTCCAAATGGTATACACAAGAGGCGCAAGTTCAGAAAATTCATGAATGTGGATGATCTGTTGAAAGCTGCAATTAGGGAGCAAAGGGAGCCTAGAAAGAAGCTGTGGGAGCTACAACCACCAGAAATGCCAAAGTGGTGGAGTCATCTAAGCCATTTGGAGTGCACAACTTGCCACATATTGCCTCAGATGCTGTATATGAAACAAAAGGATATAAAATTTGCCCTGATGGATTTTGTATTTTCTTTGATAACAATTATCTGCATGCCTCTATTGGTAACTTTTGGAATGGAAACCTCTATTTGCTATTGAACATTGGAAATCTTTAACTTTCCTTTCATTTGTATAGGAGCTCACAACTAAGAATTTGCCTTTCAACTGAAAGGAAATTTGAGACTTTGGCTTTTCACCAGTGCTGAAACTGTTAGAAATTTGGTAAATTTTAGAGATGGACCAAATACATTTTGTGTAACAGGATGTTCATTGAGTCTTTTTGGAAGCCAGGTGTAGAATATTATGATTTATGTCTTGATGCCACTCCAAATCCTCATGATGTCACTGGGGACAAGTTTTACAGAGTTGGGTAAATCTAAAGATTGTGATTAGTTCATTGGCTACTGCTGGGATTGTGAATGTGAGTGCTACACCCACCCTAAGGTAGGTAGCCGACATACAACAGGAGAAATGAAAAAGGGGTTTGTCATTCCCCTTTTGTTCTTGCTGCTTTTCAAATCTTTCACCACCATGGAAGGTTGTCGCTATGCCATGCCACTCTGCTTTGGAGACAGCTGTTTACATTACGAAAACTATACACACTGTGAGCTAAGTAAACCTTTTCTTTCTTAAATTTTGGTATCAGATATTTTCTCTCAACAATGAAAAAAGAGTAATCAAGACTAAAAGTAAATAGTATAAATTGTGTGGATGATTACATCATATCATACAAATAATTTGTAGAAAAGTAATACAAAAGTTGTGGAACAACTCAAATTGGTACTAATCCTAAAATAAGTTGTGTTGTTACATATGAATCCTGTATACACACTAAGATAATATCTAAAGCGAATAGTAAATGAAAAATCTGTTTAAACCAGTGTACTCAAATCTATATATTAAAAGGTAGTAATGCATAAATGGAGGAAGAAAAATGACTTGATACAAAAAAAAATTTGCAAAATATAGATAGATCTCTTCTGCACCCCCTAGACCAAGAACAGATCCGCTGCATGATAGACACCTTTCCCCACGTCCTTTGGGTCTCCCCAGCCCCTGCAGAGCCAGCACAGTCCACCCTGTGAGTGGGAACTTCCACCGCGATCTCGGGACCACTCCAGATTCGCCCAACCCCAGGTTCCAAGAGTGAGTGGGACACCTTCTGCTCTGTCCTATGCCAGTCAGACCAAGCCCAGGTCAGCTGCATGAGAGAGACCTTTTCTCAACTTCTGCGGACCTCCCTCACCCCTCGAGAGCCAGCACAGCCTGTCCTGCACACCATATCCAGCCCAGCTCAAGCTGAGCAAGGGGGTGGGAAAGGTTCCAGCATCCCTGCACCAATGAGACCTTTCTGGACAAAAACTCAGGCATACCTCATGAGAGAGACCATCTGCCATGCCCTCAAGACACCTCCACTCCCTGGAGTCCCCTTCTTCAAGCCTTCACAGTGTGAGAGAACTTCTGTGACACTCTAGAGAGTCCCAGATTCATGGCAAGTCCAGGCCCAGCTAGTGAGAGACATGTGCTCCCCTCTGCCCTCTGGGCCAGGGGCACAACAGAAGGGCACCACAGCTTCAGTGATGTGCAAGAGAGGCATAACAGGTTCACTACCAAGAAGTACACCAGGAAGGAGCTGAACACAACAGCTAGAACCAAACTAAGCATAACTGGATAAACTCAAACTTAATAGAACTGCACCCGAATTTCAGGAGGTGGTAATGTTATAACTGCACCTCTACTACACCAAAGGTCAGAGGTCAATGGTATGCGAAATGATAAAGACAAGGAGCAAAATACAATCTCAGGGATTGAGCTCACCCAGAACAAGTGCAGAGGACAGTAGCTCAGCTGAAATGTATGAATTAATAGTGTCATGAGTAAAGAAACAACTGCAGGAACATATAGAGGAAATCAGAGCAGAATTAATTTCGGAAATAAAAAAGAAATCTCTGAATTCATATCAACTGAAGTAAAGAATCAAATACAGAAACATAGAGAGGAAACGAAATATGAAAAGAATTCTGCAGTAAAAGAATTAATAACCACTTCTAAAAAAGATATTGATTTAAAAAATAGAGAAGATTAGAAAAATGATGGATTCTTTGAATGAGCAATACAGGAAAGAAATAAGTTGCACGAAGCAGAGTTAAAGAGATATAGAGGAACTTAAATCTCAACCACAAGCCTTCAAAACCATTGAGTGAAAGTGAAGACAGTTTCAGATCTTGAAGACGCTAGTGCAGCTACAGAAAAGGTAAGAAAGGTTCTTTAAAACACAATTTAAGATTCAGGAAAAAATAATTCATCACCTGCAAGACGATGCATAGATGAACAATGTGAGACTAACAGGCAATAATGAGAAAGGTGGAGACAATCTTAATGATATAAACAGAATGTGGGTAGATGTAATAGCAGAAGACTTCCCATAAATGAAGAAACAATCTAACATGCAAGAACTGTAGAATACAGAATGCAAAATTTCTTCAACTCAATTAAAAACACACGGAGACATATAATAGTCAAGATCCAAGAAATCCAGCACAAGAATAGTATGCTGAAACCTGTTAGAGAAAATAAGCATATCACTTTCAAAGGAAAACCCATCAAAATTATGGCTGACTTCTCTTCACAAATCATGAAGGCAAGAAGAGCATGGAGCAGAGAACTTCAAGTCCTGTAGGAAAACAAATACCAACCAGGCTACTATACTTTACCAAACTCTCTTTCAAGTTTGATGGAAACTGAAATACTTCCATGACAAAGAACAGCTAAAGAATTTCATGATGACAAAGCAAACTCTACACAGACTATTGAAAGATATTCTAGAAAGGGACCAAAATGATCAGAACTCCCTGAATGAGAACAGAAGGAACCCACTAAATAGAGCAAACAATTAAACACAAGACAAAAAGGAGTAAACAACAGCAGGTTAATAACATTCCAATCATAAGTAAACACATTTCAAATATAACCATCAATGTAAATGGACTGAATTCAATAGTTAAGAGAAATAGACTGGTGCAGTGGATTTGGAAGCAAAATCTAACAATATGCTCTATATAAGAAACACACTTGAATCATAAAGAAATTCATAGTCTGAAAATGAAAGGATGGAAAACAATACTACATGCTCAAAAACCTCAGAAAAAAGCAGGAGTAGCAATGCTGTTTTCAGACAGTCTCAACTTCCAAACAAGAATGATCAAATGAAATAAAAGCCACTATATAGTGTTTAGGGGGAAAATTCAACACGAAGTGATAACACTCATTAATGTATATGCAGCAAACACAGGAGCACCGAACTACATAAAACAAATTTTAATGGACATGAAAAAAATCTAGTATCCAATACCACAATCTTAATAGGAGACATTAAACCCCCTTTGCCAAAAAGATAGGTCAACAAGACCAAAAAAAAAAAAAAAAAAAAACTATCAAAGAAGTAGCAGAAATATACCAGAGCTTGAAACAAATGGACTAATGGACATGGTGGACATACATATTGTTCCACCTAACCACACCTGAATACACATTTTTTCAGCTGCACATGGTTCATTTGCTAACATAGACTGCATACTGTTCCATAGGACATGCTTGAGTATATGCAAGAAAACAGAAATTATTGCATGCATATTATCTAACCACAATGCAGTGAAACTGGAAATAAACGACAAAATTAACCAGAAAAACATCCCTCAAACTACTTGGAAATTAAACAAAACCTTACTCAGCAACCAATGGGTCACAGATGAAATTAAACAAGAAATTCAACAATATCTACAATTCAATAAACACACATTATTGAAACAGAATGGGAACAAATGAACACCCTAATGCTGAATCTCCAACATTTAGAAAATGAAGAGCAAACCAATCACAGAGACAAAAGATGGAAAGAAATCATAAAGATTAGAGCAGGAATTAATTCAATGGAGATGTAGAAAACAGTTCAAAGAATTAACTAATCGAAAATCCAGTTCTTTGGAAGACTAAACAAAATTGATAAGCCCCTAGCTAACTAACAAACCTCATTAAAAAAAGAGGAAAGAAAAAATTCAAATACAAGCAATAAGGAATGAAATAAGTGAAATTACCACAGACTCAGTAGAAATACAGATTATGAATTAGTGCTTTGAGAATCTTTACCTTCACAGAATACAAGACACAGATGAAATAGACGGATTTCTAGAAAGGTACAAATTAACAAAACTGAATCAAGAAGGTATATGAATTCTCAATAACAAATAACAGCCAAAGGAATATGAAATGCATTAAAAAAAAAAAAAAAAGCGACCAAAGAATTGTCAAGGTCCTGATGGATTCACAGCTGAATTCTCCGAGAAATTTACAGAAAGTATAATCCCTCCTCTCCTCAAACTCTTCAACAAAATTGAAAAGGGAACACTTTTCTCAAAATGATTCATATAGGTAATATACTGATAACAAAACCAAGGAAAGACACAACTAAAATGGAGAACTACTGGATAATCTCCCTCAGGAACATAGATGCAAAAATCCTCAGTAAAATACTAGCAAATAGAATACAGCAAATCATCAAGAACATCATGCACCATGACCACTAGGACTCATCCCAGGGATGCAAAGATGGTTTAATATTCATAAATCTATAAATGTAACACACTATATCAATAGAGTAAAAACTAAAAACCACATGAACTTCTCAATTGATGTGAAAAAAGCTTTTCACAAAGTCAACAGTCATTCATGTTCAAAATCCTACAGAAAATTGGAATAGAAAGCTGCTGCTTCAATTTGATAAAATCCATCTATGAGAACCCAACAGCTAGCATAACTCTAAATGGGCAAAAACTGCAATCTTTTACTCTCAGATCTGGTACAAGACAAGGATGTCCTCTATCACCCCTTCTGTTCAATATACATCTGGAAGCTAGAGCCATTAGACTAGAGGAAGAAATAAAAGGATGAAGAATAGAATATGAAGAAGTTAAATTATCGTTATGTGCAGAAGACATGATTCTTTACTTGGAAGACCCAAAAATACCCCACCAAGAAGCTACTAGAATTGATACCCAAATTCAATAGCATAGCAGGATAAAAAGTCAATACTCAATAGTCAATAGCCTTCCTATACACAGGTAACAAACACACTGAAAGGGAAATTAGAGAAACAATATCTTTTGCAAAAACACCATGGAAAATGAAATACCTTTGAATTCATCTCACTAAAGAAATCAAAGATCTCTTCAAGGAAAATTACACTACTCTGAAAAGGAGATCAGGGAGAATTTCAGAAAATGGAGAGATATTCCCTGCTTCTGGATATGAAGAACCTACATCATGAATTTGGCCATACTCCCAAAATTGCTGTACAGATTTAATGCAATCCCTATCAAACTACCAACAACATACCATTCAGATGTAGAGAAATCATTCCTAAAATTCATTTGGAACCAGAAAAGACACAGAACAGCAAAGGAAATCCTGGCCAACAAAGATAAGGCAAGAGGCATCACACTTCCTGACTTGAATTTAAACTGCAAAGTCACTTTGAGAATATCAGGATAGCATTGGCAATGAAATAGATCAGAGTATCAATGGAATAGATTAGAAAATGCAGAGGCCTCTATGAACACAGCCAAGTGATCTTCAACAAAGGGAAAAAAAATACATTTCCTGGAAGAAAGATAACCTCTTTAAGAAATGGTGCTGGAACAATTTGCTCTCTACATGGTGAAAACTAAAACTTTACTCAGATCTATCACCATGCACTAAGCTAAACTACAAATGGATTAAGGATCAAAACAGTAAATCAGAAACACTAAGTCACCTGGAAGAGAAAGTATGAGGCACTCTTGAAAATACAGGGGTAGGCAAAGAGTTCATCAACAAAAATGAAACCACAAAGGTAATGCTTGAAAGAGTTAACAACAGAGACCACATCTTATTGAGAAGTTTTGCACGTGAAAAAATTACCAACTAGGGAAAAGACAACCCACAAATTTCAAAAAACTCTTAACTCCCTTAGTCAATGGTCTGCTCCCTAAATTTAGAGAGCCAATCTAGAAATGGACATCTGGAATGAACACACTCTTCTCAGAGGAAGAAATTAAAGAAGCAAATAAATATGTGAAGAATTGCTCCACATCACTAGCCATATGTGAAATGCAAATTAAATCAACACTGAGATGCCATTTCATCCCATAAGGAATGGCTATCATAAACAAATCAACCAACAACAAATGTTGATGAGGCTGTGAGGAAAAGGAAACCCTTCTCCACTTCTAGTGGGAATGTAGACTGGTGCAAACATTATGGAAATCAGTTTGGAGACTCCTTAAAAATTAGGCCTGAAAATCCCATTCAAGGCAACTATCCCACTACTGGGATTTTCCAGAGCAACTGAAAACATCATATCATAATGATCATGTGTATTCATGATTATAGCAGCACAATTTGTGACAGCCACAACTTGGAAAAAACCAAGATGCCCCTCACAGGAGGAATGGTTAAAAAGTTGTGCTATCTTTATAAAATGGAATATTACTCAGCTATAGAAAATGATAAACTTGAAGCCTGCATATTTAAGTGAATTCCACTTGAAGATATACTTATAAGGGAAATAAACCAGACTTCCCAGTGTAAATATCTTATAGTCTCCCTAGTACAAGAACTCAAAAGAACAAATAAAAAAATAGAGGTATAGCACGATTAAAAGGAAATAAGAATTTGAGGATTAAATAATAAGGAGATGGTAAAGAGAAAAGATAAGAAGCATGACAGGGGCAAAACCATGCATTTCTATGCACTAGTTGGGTAAGGGAAAGATCCTGAGAAAGTTTGGCAAGTTTTTGAAACGAGCAGTTAATTGATAGGATTCTCGTCCTGACTAACTATATACGCTGTTACCTGTGAACCAAGCAATTGCACAGAAGATAGCAATGTGTAATAGAAAGGTCACTCTTAGAATGCCTGTCATTGTGGTCTCCTAAATACATACTTTTTCTCGTGATATACCATTATTACCATACTGTCTCTCAAATACTTTTTTCTTTTTAAAACTAAGGGTAGTATATGAAAAAAAAGACATAAGAAAATATAATGTCACCAAAATGTCCTGCTACAATGCTGTATACAGTTAGATTTCTATATTTCTGTGTAATAATATGTTAGTGTTTATTCCTATCTTAAAATTTTTTCTTCATATTCTGTCGAGACTTAAAGTTTAACATATCAATACTTGATGGAAAGTACCTGTTTTATGTTATGCCTAAGATGATTGATACTTAGATATATAGGGTAAACTGAAATGCATATGTTGCAGGGTAATGCTCTCTTCTGGAGGATTAACAACTTAAATTTATGGATCAAAAATTAGAGAAAAGGAAGGGCTGCAAAGTCATGTAAAATTTTGGCCCTAGCCTTTCAAGGTCAGTGAAGACTCAGAACATAGGAAAACCTGTAGTGTAACATCATGCAACTTAGTTGTGTCCCAAATTTCCTGATCAAGGAAATTATGAGGCAGCACATGAAAGTGATCATGATGTAGAGTGTGCTGAAGGAGAGTCACATAGAGACAAACCATTCTCTCAGTATTTTACAGAGAGCAAATTGGTCAAGCCATGGCCATGACTCATGCACAAGGCTGACACTGGCAAAAGATCTACAAACTGTGCTAACGGGTTACAGGATAAATCCCGAGGGTATGTCACTTACATTATCAGATACAAAAGTTACATTTCTTGTTATATAAGTCTCACTTTTTCTTGATCTTAATCATCCAACAGAAAACAATGAAAACAAATTATATAAAGTAAAGCTATATTAATATGCTGCGCTGTGAAACTCTCAAGTCAACAATTTCGGCCGATAATCCACTACTAATGAGGACTTTTGGACTGTATTGTATTTGTTTGTTGAATTCATGCACTTGTAGTATTTAGATGCCAATGGAATAGCCACATCTGACAGGACTAAACAAAAATTGGATACAAAGGAAGGAACATTTTTATTTTTATATACAGAATAGTTAGAACACATATACAGCTATTCTTGCTTAATTCAATGAGTAGAAAGATTCGTACTAATAGAGTTTGTACAAGATATCCTGTTTCGCTTCTTCTTCTATGGATAACCATTAAGACGATAACAGTGGATAATGTATTGAATATTGAAACTGTCTTATTAATTAGTTTTGAAACTGTCTCATTGCCATTTGTTTTTTTAAAAAATATAGTTAATTACATCTTGGTTGTTTCCAAGATTTTGCTATCACACATGGTGCTGCTATAAACATAGGTACACATAAATCTCTATAATACAATGTATCCCGATCCTTTGGGAAAATTCCCAGAAAGAGGATAGCTGGCTTGAATGGGATTTCTAGTCCTACTCTTTTGAGGAGTCACCACACTGACCTCCACAATGGTTGTACCAGTCTACATTCCCACCAGCAGTAGAGAAGTGTTCCCTTTCCCCACAACCTCTCCAACATCTGTTATTGATTGATTTCCTTATGATAGTCATTCTTTCTGCAGTGAGATGGTATCTCAGTGTTGTTTTTATTTGCATTTCACGAATGTCTAGCGATGTGGAGCATTTTTTCATATATTTATTTGCTTCTTTAATTTCGTTCTCTGAGAAGTGTGTATTCATCTCAGATGCCCATTTCTGAATTGGGTCTTTAAATCTGAGGGTCCTGTTATATCTTAGTTCTTTATATATTCTAGAGAGTAGTCCTCTGATTGCTTATTAGTTGGGATTTTTTCAAAACTTGCGGGTTCTCTTTTCACTCTGTTGACAATTTCTTTTGCCAGGCAGAAGCTCCTTAAGAAGAGTTGATCCCAGGTGCTGATTCTTTCAAGTGCTGCCCGTGAGAATATACGTTTGTTCATGAACTGTTTACCTACCCCTATGTCTTCAAGAGTTCGTCCAAATTTCTCTTCCATGAGATTGAGTGTTTCTGTTTTAATGTTTAGATCTTTAATCAATTTTGACCTTAACTTAGTGCATGGTGATAGAGCTGGGTCAAGTTTTAGTTTTCAGCATGTAGAAAGCCATGTTTTCCAGCACCATTTGTTAAAGAGGCTATCTTTCTTCCAGTGAGCTTGTGTAGCCCCTTTGTTGAAGATAAGATGACTGAGTGTTTTCGTGCATGCCTCTGCATCTTCTAATCAATTGCACTGATCCTCAGGTCTATTTTGTTGCCAAAACCATGTTGATTTTATCACAGTGGCTTTGTAGTATAATTTCAACTCAGGAATTGTGATGCCTAGTACCTTGTCTTTATTGGCCAAGATTGCCTTTGCTATTCTAGGTCGTTTGTGGTTCCAAATCAATTTTACGATTGATTTTTCTACATCTGCGAGGTATGTTCATGGCAGTTTGATAGGGATTGCATTAATGGTTGGAAAAATGTTGTATTTTATATAATGGAGTATTACTCCATTATAAGAATGATAAGTTTGAAGCATTTATACTGAAGTGGATGCCACTTGAACATATACTCATAAGTGAAATAAACCAGACACACATGTGTAAATATCGTATAGTCTCCCTAGTATAACAAGCGAAAAGCAGAAACACAAAAGGAAACATATAACAACTAAAATCAATTGGGTCAGATAAGGCAAAGTGAATGGCATATCCTGCAGGATACTAACCAGCTTTTCTTCTGGATGGTTAGCAACCTAAGATCACAAGTCAGAGTTGGAGAAGTAGAAGAGCCACAAGGCCAGGCAACATTTTTCCCCTAGCCTTTCAAGGTCAGCGAACACTCAGGACATAGGAGAACCTGTACTGCAACATCATGAAACTCAAGAGAGCTCCAAATTTTCTGAACAAGGAAATTATGGAGCCACAGCGGAAAGAGATTGAAGTTCCACAGTGTGCATGGGAAGAGTCACATGAAGAGAAAACTTTCTCTCAAGCTCTCACAGAAAGCAAACTGGTGAAGCCTTGGCCATGACTCATCCACATGGATGACACAGACAAAGGATCTACAGAATAATGTACAGGACTACAAGATAAACCCTGAGGGGACTTCACTGACCACATAGGAAATAGAAATTTCATGTGTTGGTATATATGTCTTGATCTATCTAAGACTTAACCATCCAGCTGAAAAGTATAAAAATGAAGTATACATCGTGAGGCCATAATATTATGCAGAGCTGTAAATGGCTATGGTCGACAACTCCTTTGAATAACTCACTATTGTTGTGGAATGCTGGACTGTGTTGGATTGTAGTGTCGAGTTCAAGCACCTAAGTTAGTTAAATGACAATGGAATGCCCTTTGACAGGTGTAGACAAAGGAAGGGGTGTAGAAATAAAAAATCATGATGTGTATGTACAGTTGGGATAGATAATGCTGTGCTTCTACATAATCCTATGAGAGGCCAGATCTGCACTAATGGTGGTTGGACAGGATATTATGTCGGCTTTTAGTACTACGGTCATCCACTAGGAAAATAATTATTGAATTTTTTATATAATTCAGGCATAAAAAATGAGATAAGTAAGCAGCTGCACTCTTAATTTACTGATAAGAGACATCTGCTAAAATTATATCTGTAAATATAATATCATGTATGCACCTTGTACAATACCAAAACATTATGAAAACAGTTTGCAATGTATTAATTTATCGAATCTGTCTAGTTATGTTGTCTTGAAACTGTCTTGTTGACATTTGTCGTTCAATAAAATAAAAAAATAAAAATAGTTACACATTGAAACATTTTAGTAATTACATGAAACATGATGTATTATTCAATGAAATTAAAATCAATGATGGAAAGTATAAGTGAAACTCTCAAGAACCATATTTTTACTTTAGATAAATTTAAAAGACACATGTAAATAGAAAAATGTCAGGCCCAGGGAGATGGCTCAGTAGAATAAGCACTTCCTAGGCAAGCACAAGGGTCTGAATTCAATCTCCACTTCTGCCAAAAAGAAAAAGTCAGCTGTACTTTTTAAGGTTTTCCTTCCTCTCAAGTGGAGAAGTTGTAACAGTATAAGAAAATGGAGACATAAATTATAGTTTAGTAGATAAAATTCATTTTATAGTAAAACCAATCAATCCCCCAATGTAACATCACAATCATATGTATTTTTGGTCCTAGGAATAGATTCACAAGATAAATGAATATAAAGTCCTGAGTTATTGGAAGTGAAAAGGTCATCTAATCAAAATATTTAGGGTTTTTATTACTCTACTTTTAATAACAGAGTAACTAGTAAAAAGTTTAGAAGTACACAGACAAATTGTAACAGCCAGTTCTTGGAAGTAGCCACAATGTCTGTCATCTAGGGAATAGATGAAAAGGATCTGGTGTTTTTATAAAATGGAATATTACTCAGCTATAAAGAATAATAAACTTGAGGCCTTCTTATATAAGTGGATGCAACTTGAACATATACTCAAGTAATATAAACCAGACCCACATGTGTAAATATCGTATAGTCTCCCTAGTATAAGATCTCAAAAGAAGAAATGAAAATTTAAAATTCATGGTTAATTGGATTACTAGAACTTAAGGATTAAATCATGAAGAGAGGGCAAGGAGAAAAGCTAGGAAACATGGCAGGAGAAAAAACATGCATTTATACACACAATATTGTTATGGTAATCGTCCTGAGAACCTTCATCAGGTTTTTGAAATCAGCAGTTAGCTGGTAGGACTCTCACACTTACTAAATATATATGCTGATATCTGTGAACTAAGCAATTACACTGAATATGGCAATGTGTAATACTAGGGTCATGCTTAGAACACCTGTCATTCTGGTCTCTAAATACATACTGTTTGTCATGACATACCAATTACTGCCATACTGTTTCTCAAGTAAATGTGTGTTGACAAAGATAAACCTTGTCAGCCTTGAATTCAGTAAGCTCTACATATGAAATCCCAACCACAGAAAATTCAAAATTATAAAAACCAGTTTTAGGGCCAGGGAGAGAGGTTATTGGCATAAATGCCTGTCTCGCATGTACAAAGTCCCAAGTTCAATACCCAGTACAAAGTAATAATAATAATAATAATAAATTAGTTTAGTTATTACCACTATTAGTGGAGGAAACAAATGAATGATACTTAATTGCAATGAATATGAGGTTTTTTTTTTTTCAAAATCTTATATAATTGGGTAGCAATACTTATAAAGACTGATGGTATCCACCTGATTACAATGAGAAACTCTGAGGGGGTTATCATTGCTACATATGTCTAGATGTGTGTGGGTATATCATGATTCTTTGTAGAAGAATTCCTCATTTTATCTAGGACCATTTTAATAAGTTAGTTATCATTATTTTTACCATACTTATTTGGAGATTAATTGTAGTTTCAGTTTATTTGTTTGTAAAAAACCACAACTGATGGGATGTGGTAGTTAAGCTTCGTTTTATTAACTTGATTGATCCATGAGGAGATTAGGAAACACTTCGAGGTTTGTCAGAAAAGGGTTATGAGACTTTGGATCTGTGTTAATTACTTTCCTCTTATTGTAGAGACAAAATTCCTGACATCCAAAATTAGAGGAGCAAAGCATTATTCAGTGTACAATCTTTTAATGTTTCAGTCTAATCAGCTAACTCCAAGGGAAGGTGGCACGGTACACTGACAACAGGTCATAACAACAGAAGATAGCAAATATAACAAGAGTAAAAGAGAGGAGCTAGGCTAATTTCTTCCTTTATATTGCATGCAGACTACCACTCTATGGCCCCTGTACCACTCACACACATAACCCCAGCTTTGGAACAAACTCTGAAGGTCTCTAGTACACCTCTGTCTTCACACTCATAGGTTCACTGTCTCAGGAGCATGCTGTGTAAGCTTTCAAGCCTTTTGACAACCCTGTGGGAGCCTTCTTACTCAAACGAATCTTGCATTCTCCATACATCTAATATAAGTATCACATAGATGGTAACAAGATCTGCTGCCACTTGGAGCAGCAGTCAGGCTTCTTATTTGCTTATCTATAGGAGTCAAATGCCTGAATCATTGGGAATTCTTTTTTTTTTTTAAATTACTTTTATTGAGAAAGAAATATCAAAGAGAAAGTTTCAAAAGAGGTTAGTAGGACTGTTACAATAATTAATACATTGAATTTTTTTCCTTAGAACCAGAGATTGAACTCAGGCTCTTGCATTTGCTAAGCAAGCACTTTTTCTACTGAGCTATCTTCACAGCCCTAATATGTTGCATATTATTGTCTTCATACTAGTTATTCATAGTATAAGATGCTGACATGATATCCTGTCTAAACACTATTAGTACAAACATTTTCATTGAACTAAAGGAAAGTAGCTATATATCTCTCAAAAAATATATACATATATATATATATATATATATATACACACATATAGTATATGTATATACTACATATATAAATATATATATATATATATACACATATAGTTTATATATACTACATATATATATATATATATATATATATATATATATATATATACTACAAAATGGTCCTCCATCTATATATGCCATTTTTGTTTAGTTTTGTTAGAGTTGGGTATTCCAATGCCATTCAAATATTGTAGGTGCATGAATTCAGCAAAAATCCAATATAGTCCTATAGACTATAATAATAGTGGATTATGTGCAGGACTGGCAATGTCAAGTTCTTGATTTGAGCCTTTTACAGCTCAGCATATTAATATGGTTTTATGTTTTATACCTCGTGGCTATACTTTTCTGCTGCATGGTTAAGACAAAGATAAAGCAAAGCCTATATAAAAAATGTAACTTTTGTATCTGACAAGTTCAGTTAAATCCCCTCAAGGTTTACCCTGAAACCATGTACAGAAGTTTGTAGATCTTTTGTCAGTGTCAGCCATCCGGATGCATCATGAGTCATGGCCACTGCTTGACCAATTTGTTCTCTAGGAAAGCCTTAGAGAATGTTTTCTCTCTATACAACTCTCTTTAGGCCCATTCTACATCATCAACCATTTTCCTCTGTGGCCCCATAATCATCTTTAACAGAAAATACATTTATAAACACAAGATTGTTAAGGCAATGATCCTGAGAATCTCCATCAGGTTTTTGAAACTAGCAGTTAATTGATAGGATTCTCACCCTGACTAACTATATGCTGATAACCTGTGAATAAACAACTGCACTGAAGATAGCAATGTATAATACTAGCCATGCTGAAATGCTTATCTTTCTTGTCTAATGAATGTTTACTGCTTCTAATGTCATATCAATTACTGCTATACTATTTCTCTCTCAAGTAAATGTTTTTAAAGAAGGTAATAAAAGGAAACGAGAGACAAGAAAAAACTGTCACAGGACTTCCCTGGATCACTGCAATTCTGAATACAGCTGTGAGCAACAACCTATGCTGCTACATTCTAAAATGTGGAGTTCTGAAACATTCTTCTCAAAATAAAATCTTTTAGTTGTTCAATTGTAAAGTGCAAGTGAGGATTCCTGCTGCTTCTTGGAATACCCTGAGGCCTTCTTTCTATTCTTTTACTTTTTTCTCAGAAATCAAGATCTTCACTACTCTGGCTATAGTCCATAGCCATACTGGAGCTTCCTGTCTGGTCAAACTGACAATATTTTAAATCATTATGTGGAGATCTTTGCTCTTGTTTCTCAAGACAAATTCAGATAAAAATGCCCAATAGTAGCCTTGCCACGATTTCAACATTTGACTGCCTTAATATTTCCTCTGCCAGGTTAAGTTGTCCACCACCTTTATACTTAGCCTCACACAGAGTCTCAGACAAGAGCATAATGCAAAAAAAACTTACTGCCAAGCCATGATACATGTTGTGTTCAGTCCAGTAACCAATTCTGTACTTTTTTTCCAGAAGAAACTACCCAAACTTTGTCTTTAGCAATGGGATTTTTATCAGCCTTCTGGTTTTATGAACTCTGACTAAAATCTCTAATATAGAACAGCTTAAGGCATTAAAAGAACTTGTGTTTGTTTGTTCGTTTGTTTCAGACAGCATATCTCAAACTTTCCAATCTCTTCTCAACCCAAGCTCTTAAACCATATGATCAGATCCAGTTCCAGCAACAACTCTTTTCTCTTGTATTAAATTCTGTCTTTGTGTCAGAAGAATGTATGGCAGCAGAAGATAACAAAAGTAATAGGAACAAAAGTGAGGAGCAAGCCTCTTTCTCCTTCATACTGTACACAGACTACCAAATATAGAGCAACACTTAGGGTAGCACATTAATACTCTGAATATTGGAACATGCATCAATCACAACCTATATTCTGCGCCCTCTGAAAAGTATGACATCATGAGACTTTGAGTCGACATCCAGACAAAAATTATAACAGGTTCTATGTCCCTCCTTTCTGGCAATTCTATTCTGTTTCCCAGTCACAATGAACTAACTAGCTTTGATCAATCACACTCTTCTGCATGATGTCTTTTATTGGACATAAATATTCATGAACTGAACTTTTTAAACTGTGAGCCAGATTAAGTCTCGTGCACTTTGATATTTCAGCTTGGGGTATCTTGTCTCAATGATCCCAATACTAGGGCTGGCAAGATAGCTCAGCAGTCTAAAGCGCCTCTCAGGGACCGCAGTTCAAGCCCCAGCACCACATGCCATGCCAGCCCCTTCCCCCAGGGTGGGCTGAGCTGACTCACCCCCACCCCCGCAAAAAAAGAATCCAGATAAATAAATGAATTTTAAAAATAAATAAATAAAATAAAGGTTTAAAAAAATGATCCCAATACTATTGAAAATCTGGATACAC